>JARJLF010000257.1:0-262776 GCA_029378395.1 Mycena leptocephala | reverse complement strand
TTAACCCTAACCCTAACCCTAACCCTAACCCTAACCCTAACCCTAACCCTAACCCTAACCCTAACCCTAACCCTAACCCTAACCCTAACCCTAACCCCCTAACCCTAACCCTAACCCTAACCCTAACCCTAACCCTAACCCCTAACCCTAACCCTAACCTAACCCTAACCCGGTCTGGATTCAAGGCAGCTAGACTACCCAAAGTCGGCTTCGTTCCGGAAGACGATCCTAACGCGTTCGGGTTTCTTGATCCGGCGTTGGTTCTTAGGGGATGCCATCTGGACCCTGCTTTCGCGGGTGGACGAACTTGTGAGCTCCTCAAAACTGTTTCTCCTACAGCTGCGCGACCTCTGCATGAAACCGATGACTGGGCAAATTTTTATGTTACTATGTGAGTTTTCATTTAGTCTGTCGTATTTCAAGGCTGAACTTGTCTAGTTGGGTGGACCGGGACATGTTCATGCGCTATTTTGGAGGGGGCGTTGGACATATTGCCCAGACCTCCGCGCTTCCGGCAGACGACGGACCTGACGTAGAGCAGAAAATCCCAGCACCACCGAGTCACCGGGCTACCTCTCCGGCAGCAGTTCCAAATAACACGGAGGCGACAGATGCTCAGCAGGCAGACGAGCATGACGAGAGTGGGTCCGAGTCCGAGGACGACTCGGACATGGAGCCGCCTACTATGGGCGATCTCGATGATTCAAGTTCAGATGAGGATGACGGGGAGGGTTCCGATGGTGCATACGACGACCGGGGTCCCGAGGACCATGGCTTTGGCCCTTTGTAGCGGGCCCGCAAGCAATTTATCTTTTACTTTGGAATGGACTCCCATTATTTACGAACCGTTGTCAAGGTCATGCAATTTCTCTACCATATTTATAATGAACTGCAATACTACACAAATCAGATATCCACATTGTATAACGGACACAAATCAGATTACATGTTACAGACCTGCCACAATATTATGCGCAAGTTGCAATGTGTTGCAATGCCTGCCAAAGTGTCGGCAAAAACTGCCGAAACTTGTGATCGTCACAACGTCAATCAAGATTTTCCCGAATTTCCTGATGTGTCTGCTGCGGCGCGTTCAGCGCCTAAACACTCACCACAGGACAAAGATCTCATTCGGCTATGTACTCTGCATGAAATCTTTGGCGGCTATACTAGTACTTTCTTTTCGAACGCCGGATTGGCTGCTAGTGGGGGCGGATGCTGCAATGCACTTTTGACGAATATATATGTACTTATCTTTGGTGCGTGTACTTTTCATTGTCTGCGATCCTCTCGGTTATGGATTGTTGTTTTATCACATAGCTCCTGTCTAACATTTACGCTGCCCAAAACTTGTCAGCGTCCGTGGTGAAAGCAAACACGAGAATTGTGGGCAGCGTAGCTTTTGTTTCCGCCGCGTCTTCCTGGGTATGCTGTTGCGCATACCGAGTCCCCCTGTCTGGCGCATTCTCGATAACCCCAGTAGGTATTCCTCCGACCCCATCTGCATGCAGATACACCTACGAGATTGCTCCCTTTGGGGATTTTACTTTCTTTCAGATCCTCCACCGTGGCTTCGGACGCCGCTGGGAGGTTAGTTTCATTTTTTGGTGCGTCGAGCTTATTGCGTTATTAGCTGATTCCGATCTCGTTTTTATGCAGTCCTCCCCCGCGAACGTTTTTCCAGTGACCCTCAGGTGCGTGTATCTCATTCTTGTTGATTTCATGACCACGGTTATGGTGCCCGGCGCCGCCCAGCTACACGCATCAAGACCTTTTTTTTATTATGTTGGCAGAGCCTGATGCTCCTTGGCAGGAGATTTCCTAGAATTTTATTACGGTGCGTGTTGTCGCTCCAATTACCGATTGACTTTGAGGGAATCACTCCACGCAGGTTTATTTAGCCTTGGCCCCTACTTTACAATGTACACCATCGTGTGCGCTCTCTTTCGATCCTCCGTAATATTAATATTCTTTTCACCGTAACCTCCCATTCCGCCGCGGGCGCGCCTGCCGCATGGATGTCGTGGCTGCGGACGTCCTGGAAGTACGGCGTCGTCTTTTGTTTATGTCTCCTCCTGTCACCCATCGCGCTACAACTGTGTGTGTCTTTGTATTTCTTCTAAAACTTCCAGCGTTGCAATCCAAATGTTTTCAGTGTTTCCCCCCCATTCCTTGAGAATCGCGTTCGCAAGACTTACTTACATTATTTCCTAAAGTGCACCTATCTCTTGCCTTTTACGGATGCCGGCGGTGAGTTATTTTCGTTCTTTGTTTTTGCCTCGTGGCTGATTTTAGCACCATAACGACCGCCTCTTTCTTGCGTGCTCCCACCATTGACCCAGGAGCTCCTCGCTGTCCAGTGACTTTGTGCGCAACATCGGCAACGTACTGAGCTCCTGCGAGCGATATCTTGAGACGTAGGACACTTGAACCCGATTGTGTTGACTCCCAAAGTTGGCGCTGAATTTTCAGCATTAGATCCATCTTGCCATCCATCGCCCGCACATTCGCTTCAAAAGATCGTTACTATGGACGTACACTTCATGGTAAGTCAGCTTCGAGCCCATCTGACCTGAATCTCTCACTGACCTTTACTTCCTTACTTCACGATGTTCTCTGAGACGGCGTTACTATGATTCAACAACACAAAATTGAAGGTATGGCAGCTTCAAATTCATTTGACTTCAATCTCACAAACCTTTGGTTCCTTCGTTTGCGCGGCGTTACTATGATTTAACATTACTATGCACATACACTTGAAGGCATATCACCTTCGAGTTAATATGACTTCAATCTCTCACTGACCTTTGGTTCCTTAGCTCACGATAGGACGTCGTTACTATGAACCAACGACATACACTTGAAGGTATGGCAGCTTCGAATTCATATTGACTTCAATCTCTCACTAACCTGCGCTTCCAGTTCTGAACGCTGAGACGTCGTTACTATGATTCACCAGCGCGAGGTACGTCCATCTCACTAACGATTCTTAAATACTCGCTTGATTTTTACTCAAATCTCGAACGCTGCCACTACATGTAAGTCTCAAAAAGCAGGACAAACGCCTGCTGGCGCGACCCGATACCCGTGAACTGTTCAGAAACCCGCGCTGATGTTGGTTTGGGTTCATAATATACAGGCTACTCACCTTTGAATTTGGTTCCAGGTCAGCGCCGAGTGGGCAGACGAGGTGGACGAGGACATTGCACGCGTCGGAAAAGATGTTTCCAAAATAATTGCAATTTATGTCGCAGATACATCACTAATTATTATTTTCCAAAACACGCCGCATGGTCAGCCGCTAATTCATCTACTTTGGAGAACAGATCCAGGCCATCATCGTGCCGTTTACCCGGGGCGCCATCAAGCGCGTCTTTCAGCGTGCGGCCACCCTGGGCAAGTACCTGCTTCGCAGTTCGGAATCCATACTTCACCCAGCGAAACAACCCGCCAGCGGCATATTGAGTAATGGAGTAACGTGTTTCCTTTGCAGATAGAGGCGTGTTGCCGTGATCAATGACAGCAGAGGGGAACAGAGAGGTTGCGGCAGGAGGGAATTCGATGACCAACTTCAACTGCCTCATGTACAAATGCGCGCTCTTCGTGTGATCAAAGCCGCCGTCGTTCGTGACGGCGCTCGTGACAGCGCACCAGCCGAGCGGCCTATTGAGGTCATCAGCGTGATCAAATGCGACCGATTGAGGTCCGAAATTCAACGTGATTGCGGGGTAGATGGAGTTGGAAAAATTGTGCTGAAGGCCAGGGTGGTGGTCGAAAAGGGCCTGAAGGTCCGTGACATAGTCGTCGAAGAGTTTGGGGGCAAAAGTCCGAAACGCGCCTGAGAAGGTAAGCCAGAGTAACAGGGGTGGCTGCGAACGTACTTGACTGGAAACCGCACACACGGCGAACGTAGGTATTTTTGACAAGCTTCTGGAATAAGCGTTGTTGAAGAGGGGGGTTCACCAGATTGCCGGGACGCTTGAGGATGAAGCGGGAATTGTCAATGAACTGAAATGAAAGTTGATTGTTTAGGGCCGCACCTTTTGGCCGCCGCCATACGACACGCCTCCTTTCAGAATATGATACAATCCACGGCGATGCAAGTCATCGCCGGCAGTGAACGCTCCGGTCCTTAATCCTTCTTCCCGCGCCTGCCTCATTGCTTCGGCGGCTTTGGCGACCACAGACGGCCATTCAGGATCCTCCGGCGCACCGACCATGACGGCAATTATCCTCCCATGGCGGTCGAGGATGAGAAGGGGCCGTCTTTAAATATGGAGGTGAGAATTTGATCGAAATTCGGTATGTGAAGACTCACTTGCCATCCCATCTGATATAGAAATATCCCAAACTCAGCAGCTCCTTCAGAGTGCGTAGCCGCTGGGCGTTCCAGCGCTCTCGAGACTTCTTCTTTTGCGCTGAGTTGCGGGGCTGTGGGCGCGTCGGCCTAACCAATGTCCGCCTTTGGTGGTCTCGAAGCTGTGGGCGTCAAAATCAGACGTCTGGGGGGGGAGCATGCGATGTGTCGGCAGTGATTTGGGGTGTACTCGACGGGTGAAGGGTGAGGATGCCTGCTTCTGGCGCTTCACCTGGCGTCGGCGCTTGTCGGAAAGCGCCTTCCGTGACTTTTGAGAAGGTAGTGGGGAGTCTGCGAGCGGCAAGATGCCTGGGTCGGGCAGATCGTCGGGCAAGGCTGGCGACGCCGCAAGGGTTACCGGAGTTTCCGGGGAAGGCGAGCGAGATTGGGGCAGCGGAGAAAGCGGAGAAGGAGGTCGTGAATCGACATCCTCCCATTCACTCCCATCATCCGAATCGAGCTCAGCATCCTCGAAGGCTTGAGAACGCGTCTCAGATGCGTCTTGGGCAGCGGCGAGGAGCTCTTCGAGAGAAACATCTGTCTGATGGACCTGGAACCCGGATGACAGCAGGTCGGTGATTTTCAAAGACGCAAAGTCCTCCCAGGGAGGGTGGTACAGCTTGCCGCTGCGAGTGCGGCCCTGCATTTTAGCCAAGATCTGTAAATTTATCAGCATTGGTTATATATACTCCACAGGAGGAATTGAAGAGAATTTGACATGAGCGGCTTGCGTCTTCGGTCCACCCTCCTCTGCCACCCATCGTGCCTATGGTCAGACTCAGCGGGCAGCTCGGAGGGTTTCACGAAGGGCAGCCACCGAGTTATGGTTGGAATTCACGTACTTTCCTCTCTCTGTGTTTGCAGTGTCTTTTTTTGGGTGAGGTGGCAGAGCAGAGGTGGCAGGAACAAAGGGAAGTTACGGCGGTGATAATGTGACAGCGTGACAGTGTGACAAATAACCGCAGCAAAACATGGAAAAGCGTGTTTTATACCACGACAAACACGTTTAACCGTAGCCGAGGCATAGTCGGGCCATAGTACCATAGTGGTTCATAGTACTGTGGAGTACTAGCATATGCAGCACTCTATTGAGAAGAGCATCTGGGATTGTTCAGGCGCATCTGGCCAGCAGAGTGCAACCAAAGGCCAGTGTGCAGAAGATCCGTTGAATAGTGAAAGAGAACGTACTACGATGCGTCATTGGTACGTTCAGGCTGCCAGCTTAAATTGGAATTCGATTTTAGCGAGAAAAAGACAAAGAAAGTAACCCTAGACAAGCTTACCGAAGCGAATTTTTAACCGGTTGGATTCGCGGTGCGCGTATGGAGATAGGGAAGCTGCGACGACGTCGTATTCGGCGTCTCAACATGGCCGCATGGATTAATTGTGTCTATGACATTTAATTAGGCCAACGGTGCCCTTTCCACGGATTAGAGTCCTAGGGAAAAAGATCAATTGACACGGATTCGAAATTGCAGTGTCCTCACCAAAGAATTTGCGACGTAAGAGCAGGTCCTCATGCAAAAGTCAAGAGGAAGTCGAGAAGCAATGCACGTACAGCTCAATCCGTCTCCCCCCAATCTCTTTTGGATGCGCGTTTCCAGGAGTGCGTGCTTATTCCTAACCCGGGAGAAAGGACCGAGGAAGAAAAAGGTGCGGCATATGCATATTACATGTGCGATATCTCGGGTAACTCATAAAGATCTGCCAGGGTCTAATTCAATTCAAACGGATGCATATAATACACTTGGGTTTTTTCAGCGCCATCACAAACTGGCCGACAACTCATAAATTGTTCAACTATTATCAACTCCGACTGGGTTCAAGGGAATTACGAACGGAACGACCGTCAGATAAGTGCTCGGCAAGCGGTAAAGCATCTAAATCAAGTTGTATTAATCAACGGCGGTCTCAACGCGGTTTTCCGGCTCCGCCCTCTGACGAAGGTGTTTAGTCCCGACTGAGCTTGAACCTGTACGCGGGCCTTGAATGACTTGGATATCGTGCATAATTTCGGAGGCAGGCAATTGAACATATGGTAAACCTACCGCTCGGGTTACACAGGTTTCCAACGGGTGTATCAATATCAGTTCGATGATCAAGCCATCCTTGCTTGACCGCGACACTTGCGCGGCTGCTTCTGCATGTGTCCATGAAAATCGGCTAAAGAAGCGCACCGCACCTACCTGGAGCGATCACGCCTGTGCGGGTTGCCACGCGTCCCTGTGCACAAAATGAATGTCAAGACAAATGAGCGCAAATCCGGAGGAGTAATGAGATCGAGATACGCACGTACCAAGGGTTTCTGAAGCGAAACGGCACACGGAGGTTAGCGGTACAGTACACACGCGGTCCCAATTGAGTCCTGCAACTCACTTTGATTCCCGCCGCACCCTCGGCCTGCAGCTGGAAGAGTCGTAGCACGATGTATCGTCCCAGAGTTCAACAGCGGATGTCGAGAGCGAGTGTATCACTATCATTTAAAAAAGGAAGGAATTGGGTGAGCGTGTGTGACCTAGTGAGAAAACGGGAGTTGGGTCGCTGGACGAGAGTTCGCTGCTGGTGGGTATAAATATATGATAGTCAGAGAGCTGAATTACGAACGAATTCTCAAACCAGAGCTTTGAAGTGCCGAGATACGGGTCCAGTGCATAGAGAATGGGAAAATGAATGATTAATCATCGAAACGGCCCTGTGAATTGCAGTGCTTCGACGCGAGGTGCGATGATTCGGCACAATCAAACCGAGCGCGGTTTCTCTGTGTGGTGACGCCGTCGAATTCTTCGCACAATTCTTGAAATACATAGCTAATGGGACTGCGGCTAGTCCAGGATTAGTTTCGTTGCAACATTGACTCACTTCAACACGTACCTCAAACGCGCGCACTGGATATTTACCGTGCATGTTAGAAAACAAAACCAGCGGCTCAGACATTCACGAAAAATCAACAAGTACACACCGGAGGAATTGGCGGGGTGCTCACAAATTGAACGTCAGTATTTATTGTATCCCGACTGGTGCAGGAGATGATGCTGCCTGCATTCCATACCCCTTGAATTACTTCTTATTTTGTACTCGTTGCGAAGGGACTTGAACAAATCATAATATTCAGCATATCCCAGTATCAATACGGGTGCGTACTTGAAATAATACAGTAGCTGCGATGACCTGTCCAGCCCAAAAGTAAACGAGAGCGGCGCCGTAAGTAAATGCGTCAAAACGAGGGTCGGCAAGCAATCCCTGGGGACACCTCGTTCTCCCGCGCCCGCGCAGCATCCACGAAAGGACTGGGAACGCGGAAACGCCTGGTTTTCGGGGTGAATAATGGTAAGGATCGTCGTATGAGGGCGCGGTCCTGCGTGCAGTCGTGCGATGACGGCGCTGCGGTCGATGCGGGGGAGGAAGCGGAATGCGAGAACGATGAAGAGGGTACCGCGAGGTTATAACCGGCGCGTTCGTCCGTGCAAGCGTCGGCCGGGGGCGAGATGGGTGGATTGTGAGAAGCGCCGTTGCGGCAAGATAGTCGCGGTGGACGAAGCGGGGAGGGAAACGAGGTAGGAGGCGAGGAGCGCGGGTGCGGGAGATCGTGTGGGCCTGGTATCGAGCGTGTGCGGATGCAAGGGTGTCGCAATCGGGCAATGCGCTGCATCGGGGGCGGTAGAGGCGTGAGCGTGCGTCTCGTGCGCGGGGTTGTGGTATTGTGGAGGTTACGACCTCGGCTGCGCATGCTTGAGATGCTGGAAGAACGCGCGCGGGCGCAAGATGCGAACTGCGAAGTAAATCTGGGCAAAGAAGACGCTAAGAGTTGGGGGGGTGGAGGAAGGAAGGTAGGGGAGATGAAGAACGGGGATAGATGTGGTTGTATGAAATGAGTAAGAGAGAAAAAGGAGCGGCGAAGGGCACGCACCAAAGTTGCAGGTTTCCATCCAAATACTCCACAATTATCGTCGAGCGGAAGGGGAGCAGAACGGCAAGCGAACCGTAAGTCTTGGCCTGGGCGTTACGCCCATGAAGGGGAGCAGACGATGATCTGCGTATAGAAAGGTACGGATATCAGCAATGTGCTCGAGTTAGACAGATGAGCGCTCGCACCCGAAGAATGATCGGGATCCTGAATGCAGACGTCTAGTACCAGAACAGTAACACGGCGAGGCCTTGAACGGGCTCAGAGCAGCGGGAGAGTATAGAAGAGATAGGGACCGACGACACTTGACTGGAAGTAGATGGATGGGGGAGGTAGGCATCATTATACGCATAGTAGTAGTAGACTGGGGCTAGTAGGGAGTCGAGCGTAGTGGCGCAGGCGTTGAGGTCGAGCAGCGATGTTGTGGTGGAAGTCCAAGAGCGACGTGGCAACGTTTGATGGCCGCGGCGCTGCTGCCACGCAGCGGCAAATAAGCGCGGCGCGGACGGGGCGGGCGGAAGCGGGTTTGTGCGGGGGAGCTTCACAAAGGCGGGAAGAGAGGGGAGAAGCATAGTTGCGGCGTAGGGAGAAGCATAGGTGCGGCGTGAGTGGCGTAGGGCGAGCTTACTGACGTAGGCGCCGATGTAGGCAGGGTGTGCGCGATGTAGGTGACGTATCTGGGGCGGGGCGGGACGTTTGGTGAGCGTGGAACCGGTAGGTGCGGCGTGTAGGGAGCGTAGGTGCGGCGTGGCGATGTAGGCGCGTTGTCACGGTTGCCGGGTCGGGTAGGTGCTAAGTAGGGGCTGCGTCAATGAGGCGTAGGTGCTGGGGCGTGGTAGGGATCAAGGTAGGCGTAACGTAGGTGAGTAGTTAGCGCGGGCGGGATATTCGCACGGGTGTTTAAATGTAGGTAGGCGCCGCGTGATTCCAGCGTAGGTGGGTTGTAGGGAACGTAGGTTGCGGCGTGCGCAACGTAGGCGCGAGGTAGGTAACGGAGGCGACGTAGTGGACGCGGGCCGGGACGTTCGCGTAGGCGCGTTACGGGGTAGTGTTCCCATGTAGGGAACGTAGGTGAAACGTCGGGACTAGGGTTAGTCGGCCCGGTTGGTCTGCGTAGGTTAGGTTCGACAGCGTAGGCGTTAGCGTGTGTGGAAATGTCAACGTAGGTGACATGAGACGTAGGCTCGGGGATTTCGGAGATGTTCGGAATCTGCATACGTCATCGCGTAGGCGCGAATGTAGGCCGTTTGGGAAGGCGAAAGTTGCAAGCGCGGGAGGTTTTCGAGCCCATGCAAGCCGTCTCTGGGAGAATTATTCATTGCTGGACCAATTCTGGGTGAAATATTTGGGTTATAGCATAGAAATGAGCATATGAAACGGTATTTGCGCTTGGAAAATGTTTTGAGCGCGATTTGTTTATTTTGAAAACGCCAGAACATCGGGAGTGCTGAATTAGTGGTGTTTTGGAGGAGGTAGGAAATTAATTCATATAGCAGTCAATAATGGGGTGCTTGAGCTGGGAACTGGGGAGGAAGTGTATTTTCATACCCGGAATGGACCTTGGATGTCAGCCAACCCGCAACCGACGGGCAAGCAGTCATTTTTGAAGTACGATGATGGGAGGTTTGGTGGGTTGCATCGGTGAAACATCTTGAGCGATTTTTGGCGGTCTCATTGCTCGATAACAGGGAATGTGAGGACGAGATTTTTTGGGAGGATGTAGGGAATGATAAGTCAAGTACAGATATGTTGCTCGGGATATAAAGTTTTCGATGAATATTGGTACCTACGTCATGTGTGCGACGAGGAGACGAGGGTCCCCGGAATAACCTAGCAGAAATGTCCGATGTGGGGAAAGCGTTCAAAAGTGCGCGGCAAATGTGCAAAATACACACACTTTCTGATAAAGGACTCGTCTTTTCCATCTGCTGCAACAAACCAAGTGGCGTCTTCAGGATTAGACGCCACAATACCGCCATCTTTCACTGCAAATGCTCGTGAGCGAGTGCAGAGCCGGCTCGGAATGATGACACACGGAATAAGGCCACCCAGTAGTCAGCGACATTAGGACTGAACACGGCACCTGCGACAAATCAGTGAATATATTGAGATTAATGCAATGATATGCACTGATGTCTGCGAATACGCCCATGGCCATTGAGGTGTGAGGATGGAGGGGACAGACGCAAAAAAAGCGATGCCACGAGAAGAATCGGTGGAGTTAGAAGGTCGCCATGAGGAGAGGTTCTTTGCGAAGCAGGCACCAATTGGCCTCGGAATTCCTGCGTGGATTCCGGGGGATATTCTGTGGTTGTGGGCGGAATATATGAATACTACGCAGTTATGCTGTTGACCTACGAATAAGCCTCGTTCATGTATCAAGGTCCATAGTTGATGCCTGAAATGGCGGCGCGACCTCAATACCAATGGTTCTCCCAGGAACCAACCTGATTGAATTAAGTAACCATCAACTGAATGCAGCAGAACGGTGGATTCCAGAAGTGAGGTCATGGAAGCGCTTGAGGCGCGTGTTGGTCCAGACCAGTGCGTGCTTCGCCACGGCTTGCCTTTCCTTCATCCCCCACAACGCAACAAAAAAAGAAAAGCTGCATGGGTGAGCATACATTGTAGCTAGTTTGGAGTTCACATTGGCTGATGGCGTATCCAGCTGCATTACTGGTTCAGGATATCATTGACGAAATAGTCGGATGGATGCCCACGGGTCGAGCTTTAGCTATGACGGCTCGAATCTCGACAGCATGGACCCGACCGTCGCAGGCAATGATATTCCACACCATCTCGCTGGATGGGACGACACATTCAGATAAATTGAACCTCCTTGGACGCGTTGTTGACATTCTGGAGTCTTCCCCGCATCTTGCATCGCTTATACGCCGTCTTGACATCTGCACATCCCCTGTGGTCTTGGAGCGCATTGCCGCCATTAGTTATCCTTTCCTGGCTGCTGCAACGGTTCACTGCTGGATTGAAATGGCTGCCGAGATGGTCTGGGCAACGCCGCTCGTACGGAGATTTTTGGCGCAGCCCTCAATCCAAGACCTGCGCTTCAGCGGACATTTCTTTTCCCCAGACGTGTTCCACCGATTGCTGAGCGAGTGCTCGCCCAACTTGGTCCGCATCGATGTGTCCTCAGTTAGATTCACGACAGAAAATGCCATCGCCAATCGGAATGGTCAGCCCCCATGTCGCATCCTTCTTCGGCATCTATCAGTGTGCGCTCTGTTGTGGACTCGATCTCGGACATCCAATCCATTTTCGACGTCACTACCTTGAGAGGCCTCCGCATCACGCACTCGAATGATCGAATCCCCTTCCCCGTCGGCTCGATCCTTGCGCTGAGCATTACCGAAGGTGAGACTCGTTTTTTGTATATATCTAAAGATAGCGTTAAACTTATGCCAACATCAGCTTCCAGGGAAGAATCACAGAGATTGGGCAGTTTCGATCCTTGCAAGCCCTTTCTGTCGTAGTCTTCACTGCGGGGAGTCTATGCGGTCTGGTGGATACACTCTCCGAGCTGCCGGGCGATGGTCTGGAGAGACTGCGGCTTCACACTGACCTAGATCGATCGGACGAGCGACTGTTCGCTGAACTCCGCGCGTTCGATGTCAGGCTTGTGTCCTCAAACGTGATGAAGAGCACTGCGTTGGTTCGTATGTGCCCATATCCGGTCTATTTAATTTCAGCCGCGCATCGCACGAGGATTATTGACACAATGGCGATGGTCGGGGAGAAGTGGCGATTAGAAGTCGCCTTGCAAGAGCATGGAAGGCCTGGAATTGCTGTCGGCGAGATGTGGTGGTAGGCATCGCGGGCGCAGAAAAAATGAATTTCTTGGTGTAGATTCAGAAATTGACGATCTGGTTGTTGGTTGTGGATTTTTATCACTACGCTGTCGCAGAATGTCACGATCAGCGTTGTGTGCATAATAATTCCGCAAAGACTTGGGCCAGTCGGTGTTTGTCCCGTCGTCTGTCAATGGCTGTTGGATTGACAAATGATACGTATGGGTTGGATATTTCCAAGAAGCCTTGCAGGACGTTCGCGAGCGGGGCAAACCGTCATTGGTGCGTGGGATGTGTAGATTAGGTGAACAGGAAATATCCTTGAAAAATATCATCAGAATGCTGGCACTCGGCCAGGGAATTACCGGGAGAACCCACCAGTAGTACGTTCGTTGATTTTTAACGCTTATGCGAGTGAGCATCAATGCCTCTGAGCGTACCTTGGAAAGCTGCTCTGGGATGTGGGAATTTCCGTGACTCGGATGGTATCGATGTTATACCTTGCTTGACTCGAAACCAACTGCCTTCATGGATTGAATGGAAATTAAACGCGCGAGTGTGATCCATCATTTCAAACATATCGGCGGTACGTTGAGGGTGAACTCAAAGCGAACCTGAGCTACCGAATGTGCGCCCAAACAAATATGAATGTGGGAAACGATTCAACAGATATAAATGGATTGAGTCAGTAGATTAAGAGGATTAAATTGAAATTGAAATGCGCGAGTATGATCCATCATTTCAAACATATTGTCGGTACATTGGGAGTGAACTCGGAGAAAGTCCACGAGCAGAATCAACGAATGAGTCGGTAAGAAGGAACGGTGAAATAAAAGGTAACTCACGGGCTGCCGGAGAATAATGAATAAAAAGAACTCTCACCTCAAGGTAGACTCTCACAATTTCGGCCGTCTCGGGCGTAATTTTGCCTTTCAAGACTAGTCTTTAATCTCCGAATTTGGTGCCACGTTCTGGGATTAGAGAGATAGGTTTCAACAGTTGAACCGCAATATTCGATGCCTGCGACTGTTTTACCGCACAATACGTCCCGCTTGGGAATCCCCAAAATTTGGGATCATGTGACCCGTGGGATTTCAGTTGTGAGCTTCTTTTCCTTCTTCATTCCTTTCCTTGCCGTTTTCCTGAGCTATGAGCGAGCCACCGACCAAGCGACAAAAGCGAGGTGCTAAAGGTGGCATTTGTCACAAATGTATCCCGCCTGCCGAGTGTGAGGCACTACAATCTCACCACCGAAGGGTCCATGCGACTACAGCCAAAGTGACCTATCCCGACGGCGTCGACATAACCCTACACAGAAATCCCGACACCCAAGAGTTTCATTGCAACCGCTGTGACAAGCGGAACGCTGATGGACAGGATATGCGAGTGAGGCTGGCTTTTCCTCATCCTTGCAGCGATGCTAATGAAGCTGCAGCGTCATTGCGAAAAATGCACGAAGCTTTTAGGCGATCCCGGACTTCCGGAAGACCCTGACATCTCTCTGATGCGATGGTCCCCCAATACGCCAACGCTGAACTTGTAGGCAATACGGATGCCTACATTCCCCGTACTAGCACCCCAAATCTTGATCCTGCTGTTCTTGACTCCCTACCCGTCCCACCGTTTCCTGATGGACATCTGGACGAAGACGATTGGCATTCCAGCCAGTCCATTGACGATGACATAGACCGTACCCGCCTGAATCCGGACGCAAATTCGATCTTGATACACTCCAAATACAATCTCACATCGTTCGACCTCATCGTCAATGCGCTCCACCACATCCTCATATGCCGTTCTTGCGAGATCGCAATCGAGCCCAGTACCGCAGAATCGCATGTGCATGCTCATTTCCCCGAGCTCGATGTACCCGTGGGGATGGCCGCTGCCCTTGTGGACGAGTACAAGCTGCCTACCCTCCGTTCCCTTCCTCTTCCACGAAACGACCCCGCCCCCATCTTCGGTCTTGCGTTCACAAGCGAGACATTTTACTTTTGTTCTCGTTGCGGCCATGGGTACCGCACTCTTTCGACGCTCGGAAGCCACCAGCGCAATCCCGAGCGCTGCCCTCGTGCTGAAGGCGAAGAAAACGTACATACATCCGGGCGGGGACAGCGTTTCACCATGGGAGCACATAACGCTGTTTTCCGCGTTGATATTCGTAAATTGGGGGACGGGTCTGACTTGGATGGGTCTGAGACGGATGTCGGTGACGAGGCGATGCGCGCCTTCGATGCAACCCGGCCACCACCATACGATTACACCAATATACCTTTTTCAGTCCCCGATCGCGAATTGGACCTGAACTCGTTTCTCTACCGCGAGGGATGGGGAGAACATATCACTGGATACTCGGGCGCAGAGCTGGTGGAGGCGTGTCGTTCCTCGAGCGAGGACGATGGTGACCTGCACTCACTGAAGGCTTTGACAATAGACTATATCGCCCGTATCAAGCCAGAGATTAATGCGCAGGCAGGCTGGGGATTTCAAAGGTTGCTGGGGAGCGTTGGCCTGTGACTATCTCATTCATGTTACGCAGATGGGAATTGGCTGACAGATTCATCTAGATCCGATTCCCTCGCCGGTTTTAATACGCTGAGCCCTGAATCCACAACTAAATATGGGTCGTTTCTATGGCGCCTACTGTTTAATCTGATGCGGCAGCTGGAGGACGTGGGCGGCAGATACAAGTACCCGCTGACGCAACGACAAACGCGCGAGCTGTCGGCTCTGGCATCTTCAAGCAAGAAAAAGAGATTATCCGACCTGGAGCGCCGCGGATTAGTGCACAACGCCATTCATTCGCTCTTTGCACACCTAAAGAGCGACAACCGCCTTGACAAGTACTTTAGCGCGGTATCTTGTTTTGCGGTGATTACGAGCTTCACCGACAAAATCGAGCTCAGAAAGACCTCGACCATAACCTCGCAGCTCATGCAGCTAATATACGCTAACCGAACAGCGCAACTTCACGAGATCCGCGCAATGCTCAATGGCGATCCCTCGCTGACCTTCCTCGAGTATGGAATCTTATCTTGGGTGCCGTTTTGTGTGCTAATGGTTTGCTAGGGCGTACGAGAAGGTCAAGGTCTACCTCGTGGACTGCCAGGAGACGCCGATGGCATATTTGTTTAACGTATACAATCTGTTGAAGGTGATTGACTCTTGCGCATAAAGGATTCGAGCCTGTAACCTCATTTTTCAGGTCATTCGCACCGCGGAGCAATCCGAGGACGCAGCAAGCTGGAGAGACGATTCGTACACGGAGCTCACATACCTGGGAGATACGATCCATATCCAAAACTTCAAGGTTGCGTTCGATTTCCATGTTCAGGAGTACGAACGGATTCTGGACGAAGAAGTGTTCTTTGGTTATGATCCCCCGGATTTTGATCTTGATCTCGATCCACGAAACTTGGTCGATGATGCGCGGAATCGGTCCCCTGGCTTCTGTTTCCTGGACAGTCTCAAGAATCCCTGTCGAGACTGGAAGGATTTTTATGCGCATTGGCTTCTGTCGATCTCAGCCCTCGCAAACGAGTTTAGCGAAATACGGAACGGTCAACTCATCTGGCGTCCGGGCCCATCACTGAAGCTCATGCGCCCAATGGACGAGGCCAACAATCATCTCGAGCTCGCCAACGTGATTGGCGCTGGAGCGTGCGGTCGGGGTACCGATTTGGCCTATCAATATCTCAGGAACTCGCCTGGTAGCGCGATACGCAACTTGCAGGTGCTTTATAAAAACCTGTGCTTTGTCGGCCTACAGGACAAGACCAGTAAAAAGCGTCTCCATGATCGTTATGTGCCGAGTGCTCCGCCGCTCTCCGTCGCCAAACTGATCATCTTCAATCTCGGGGTCCTCCGTCCATTCCAGGAAGTCCTCGCCCATCAGCTCCTCGGACCCGACCACGCTCGTCGATTCCACGAGGCCCTTCACCCACGGCTTTGCGGGAACCTCACGTCAGACGCTCTAAGCCGAAGGTTGGCCAACACTACGGAGGAATTCTTGCACGCTCGCCTCCCGATCACGAAATGGAGGAAAATTGTTGGAACGATCTCCAAACGTCACTCGGATCCGCTCGCGTTTGAAATTTCCAAGACATATTTCTGCGATATCGTGGCGCATCACAGCGGGTCAACGGCAGAAGCGGTTTACCAGCAGGCGAGCGGAAGCATAGAGGGAGTCTCCCCCGAACATATCATCGGGTGCATCAAGCATTCGATCGCGTGGCAGGACCTTACGGGGATTGACAAAGAATCGCCGCTAACGGTAACAAATGTGGGCGCTGGAAACGCACAGGCGAGCGGGCAGTTGACGCTGACAGGCGGGACGGATGCGGCGACAGGTACGAATGGTGAATAGCTACAGCTGATATTTTTCTGACATTCCCTAAGCTGTGCCCATTGATATGGATGGATTGGTGTCGCAGATGGTTCGCGGGCTGCAACCGGAGATTGTAAAAATCATCGGGCAACAGATAAAGGCCTCAACCATTTCATCCCAGGCTGCGTACTGGCCGCGTCCCATTCCCGAATACGCCCCGCACGAGCTGCGCGATCTATGCGACATCCAACCGCACCCCTCGCGCGAAGGTCAGATCTCTGCCGCCATCGGCAAGCCCTTCGAGTTCCTCTGCTTCGAGCAAGGCGTCGTATTAGAGAAAATGCTTGCTCGGGCGACGAATCTTCTCGTGATTCAACGATGTGGAACCGGCAAAACTGCCATGTTTCTCCTCGCGGCCAAGATCTTTGGGGGAGGTCGGCAAACTATTTACATCCTTCCCCATTCGGGACTGCACCTCGATTTCGTACGGCGCGCAACAGAGATGAGCATCACCCATTCAAAATGGAACGCCAGAGGCCAGTTTGACTCGAACGCCCTCGTGATCTGGGCTCCTATCGAGAACATTGATTTTGACCTGTTCAAAAGGTATGTTGATACTGCCGCGCTATTCGATCTGTGGATTGACGAGAAACCGTGCTAGTTTTGTTTTGGAGTTGAGCGGTTCAGGGCAGCTCGACAGAATCGTCTTTGACGAAATCCACAAACTGCTGACGGATGCGCATTATCGGGAAATCTTCAGAGAGTTCCACACGCTTGCTGACTACGGTGTGCAAATCGTCGGGGGAACGGGGACGCTGCCCCCTCACCTATTCAACGCGTTCGTGGAATTCTCCAGAATAAGCACGTGGGATATCATCCGGATGCCTGTCTCGCGCCCCAATCTTTCGATAGGCCTATCGGTGGAGCAAGACGAGACTCGTCTACGGGCTGCTTTTGTGGCGTATGTTGAAGAACGTCGGGCGACATACGAGGCTGGCGATAGGATGATGGTGTTTACACAAACCGTTAAGCAGGCCGAAGCAATTGCGGAGATATATGGGACCAACGCGTATCATGCAAAACAAACGGAGGAGGTGAAGACAGCGGTCTACACGGATTTCAGGGCGGGTAAGAAGGATCTGCTCGTGGGGACGTCCTTGGTCGGCTCTGGAATTGACTTCGCCAGCGTGCGCGACGCGGTGAACTATCACTTTCCGTTCTCCATGTTCGATTTCCAACAACAGATGGACCGAGCAGGCCGCGACGGGGAGCCGGCGATGGTACGCACGTTTATTACCAAGGGTGAAAAGGTACCGTTTGGCGACAAGGAACGGCTCCCACTCGGGCAAGCGCAAATGGAGAAGTGGTCCCAAAACCCCAAACAATGCTTACGCATTGAACCGAGCCTTTACTTCGATGGACGGCCAACGACGTGTATGACCATGAAGACTCCTGGAATCAAAGTCGCTCTATGCCAGAGTTGTCAAGCCGAGTCGATGATGGAGGCGCCAGCGGTTCCAGCTGCAATGCCTGAGTCGCAGATACCCCAAGCAAGGGCCCTACGCGATATAATCCATCACTCGAGAAGCTCAGTTTCGCCTACAACGGCCGTGACTTTCAGCTCCAGCGGCGCTGTCCCGACAGTGGTTCGTCCTACGAACCCGATGGCTATCGCTGAGTCCAACGTTGCGCCGCTTGGAGGCTCGCGCATACTTCCGCCCAGGTTCGGTGGATTTCTTCGTCTGAATATGTTGGTCTGACATGTCTTTTGAACCAGTATGCGGATCGGGAGTGATGGAACCCTGTTGTGTGGTGAAGCCAGTGAATTCGGAGGTGCAACGTGAGGCAACCCTTGTCTGTTTCCTCCGCAAGCTGACACTTGTTCGTCCAGGTCCAGGTCCCTCGCTCCGTCAGTGCCCTCGCCGCAGTCGTACCCCCCCCCGCCCATAACTCTCCCCTCTGCACCACTAAGACCGGCCCCAGTATCAGCTGCAGCGTCTAATATTCCCCCAAATACTCGTCCCTCTGTTCCGGTTGATCCTAGGCCGATCGCGGGGGGGAAAACTCCCGAAGAGGTTTTAGCAGAGCGACGGGCCGACAATCGCCGTCTATTGGCGGCAAGGAGTGTATTCGAGAGCGCGCTGATGAAACTGAAGGGACGTTGTTCGCCATGTTGGGCCCGAGGATACGAGTACAATCACGGCTACGGCGCGTGCAATGCCGGGGTTGCAAAGGAAGGCGATAAGGAGTGGGAGGCGTGGCATCGACAGGCGTTCAAAATAGTGGAGGGTTTTTGTTATTTTTGCCTGATACCCCAGGTACGATGTCGATTTTTTTTCTTCTTTCGATTCTCAGTGTTCGTTTGAATTGACGGTGTGCTGCAGGCAGGCAAGAACGGGCCAGAGGGGGGCTGGCATTATTACGTGCAGGGCGACCTCAAGAACTGTGTCGACAAAAATATATTCAAGCCCGCGCTGTATGCGTTCTTGACGGCCACGAAGGCGGATGGGCTCCATATAGCTCAATGCCCCCACATCATCGATGACCTCTTCGACGAGGACGATAACCTGCTGAAATTCCGTGATTGGAGTGCGGAAATATACTGGGGGCCGCTTCTCAATGTGCACGCCGTTCTCTTATGGCTAATTCTTAGGAGGGGGTTGGTAGCGTGCCCCGAAGTGCTGCGTACGGAGTTTAGGGATGCTCCTTGAAGAGTTGTGTTGGTAGCGATTACTTTTCTTGTTCACAATGCTTTGTAGCGATCGCACTGGTTGGTAGTAATATTCTAAGAATACATATATCATATAGTAGCGTCATACATGAGAATACGCGTTCATTTCAAGGACGGCGCGGGTGTGAGAAGACCGGTAGAAAGGCGCGCATTGTCCATAACGACTGGCAGTGCGTGGCCGGGGTTTGGGACCTTCCTTTTGCGGGGGACTTCGGCGATCTGTGAAAACAGCGAGGCAGTCCATTCACTATCGTGGAGGTCGGGACGATACTATGATCACTGGGATCCACTGCTACCAGAGTTAGTATATGCATTGTGACGAGCAGAGGATGACTAGCCTCCCCATGAATAGGTCTCCTCCGACATGCACTTTCCTGCAGCCTTGCAATCGGCGATAAATCGTCGATTGACGACCTGGATGAGATGAGCTTGAAGAAGGAGGGAGTTAATTGAGGAATCATACCCTGTACGTGCGGTTAAACCAGCTGCAGAGATGCATGAGAAATTGAGACGGAAGATGAAATAAATGGGCGCACATTGCTATAAAGTCCACGTCGGACTGGTCCTTGCATACGAAGAAAAGTGCTGCCTTAATTTCCTTCGGGGTTGTGGCGATACGGCCTCCCATTGACGCTAGGAATAGAAAGACAGCGATGAGCGGAAGAGTCGCGATTTACTGGTAGCGAATTCTCACCGTAATATTGGAGGTAGATATCAGGGACTTCCCGGCTGAACACTGCGTCTGGAAAATGGGGGGACAGTGAATGAGGTGGGAAGATGCGGGTGGTAGCATACATTGGTCTCGGAAAAGGGCCATGTGGGAGGAGGAAAGGTGGCGTCAGTTTTATTTGCAGGTGATTGACAACGTCGGCTTTGTACATGGTGCGCATGAGCTTCTGTGCGAGCAGCTGAAATGAAATGTAGTTCTCGACGAAGGGCTTTGGCATTGGCAAATACCGGTGAATCTGGTACGGCGGAAAATCAAAGTCTACCACTAAGGAATAGTCAATCATTTTGAACACATGATGAGATAGGGTTGAAGCGCGAGCGAGACTTGATATCTCGGCTGATCGAATGAATAGCGATGGAATGGTTGTTTCGCTGGGTTAGCAATGGGTGATCACCGTAAAAATTTGATCTTAAACGGGAATGAATCCACTGCTAACCCTGGTTATCCAGGGAATTGCTCTGAGACTTGACTGGAATTTCAGAGACACTATGTACCATGGACGCGGTGTCCGAGCTCAATTGTCCAGGAATTCCCGGGGGAAAAGATATAAGTGCGCCGTTCGAGATGTGGGTCATTCGCAGTCACCCTTGTTGCAAGGTCCACAACTCTTGGTCCCTCTTAAAAAACCAAGTGACTTTGGCCTAAAAAGTAAGTAAAACATGAGTGTTAGTACGAGCCAAGGTACGAGCCACAAACGAGTCGTGTTGATGCCGTGCTTATAAATTGCCAGACAATCTGACAAGCGTCATCTGTGTGACAAAGTGATGAGATAGGGGTGGGGCCGTTGGGCCAGAACTTGGCTGCTGCTGGACGAGTTGACACGTCAGATCCTGCAAATGATAATCAAATATCAGCCATGAAACGGTAAAAGACTGCGTCGAATCAGGGACTAATTCGGAAACTTGGAACCAAAGATTGGTAGCGCCAATTTCCGCAAAGAAAGGAGCCGAGTACATGGCACATGCACCTTAGCTGGCGATAGCCCGAGTGAAACCACTGCAGAGTGCGATGTGAATTGAGATGATTCCAGATCTGTGGTCGAGTACGGCTGGGAATTACACGGAAATATATGAAGTGCACGGGATAAATAAACTGAGCCGCCGCTGAGCGCGGCCATCCTTAGAATTCCCAGGAGAAAACAAGGTGTCCGTGTATTCAGCGGGGACTCGCGTCAGATTCTCTAGGATATTCAAGGGAGAGGCAAGCTAACAAGGTTGTGGGTTGTGCAATGTTGGTTGTGTTGGTTGCGCTGCAAGCTACATTTCCACGAACCTAAAAGAGTGCGGAGCGAACAATTTCCGTGGATTTCAAAAACATGGCAGCGTAAACCGGTAACAGAGGCTCACTCGCGTCCCTTGTGTCAGCTGGTCGTCAATATACCCCTGCTTAATTGGGAGTGCAAGAGAGCCTGGACAGTGTCCCTAAACGGAACGTAGGTGCGTCGTTGAAACATGACGCGGGCGGATGCTAAAGTGGTCGTTAGGGTATGCGGCGCGTATTTATAGCGGCAGGTGCGGCGCCGGCGTAGGGAGCGTAGGTGGCATAGGCAGGTTGTAGGAATGTAGGTGTGACATAGGTGCGGTGTCGGCGGAGGGGTACATAGGTGACGTAGTTGCAACGGGCCAGGACGTTGGCGTGGGCGTCGCTGGGTGCTTAGGTCAAGTGTAGGTGCTGTGTAGGGAACGTAGGCGAAGGGTGGGCGGGGTCAGAGCAGGAATGACGACGAGGCTTAACCGGGTGTGCTCCAGGCATACTTATAGGCAAGGTGTCAAAAGGTGGTTGTGCGTATACATACACATACCTGGGGTGTCACGGCTACGAATAAGCCCTTTGGTTTGGATCTCCTATGCATGGAATTTTACCAGGGAAATGACAGGCGAAACTGATACTTGCGGATATAATTGAATGTCGGTTCCATCGGGATCTTGAAATCCACGTCTGACACGCTACGGCGCGAACCTGTACGCTCAGTGAGGATTGGACATGAGAAAAGAAACACACACCGTGATGTTCGTTCAAAAGAGAACACTGGAGAGCAACGGCGTCCGTGCACGACGAAGCTTATCAAAATATGAGAGTTGTTAGTTATTACGGAATACATGGTAAAAAGATAAGAGAGACTACACACATTTTTTCCGGTCGCTGGGCTGGCTATAAGTTGCTGAACAGAGAGAGTGAAGGACCATACGTGATTTGTTTAAACAATGACGCACTTAACCGATTCTGGTGGACCCGACCTCTGGCGTGAATTGCGACTCGATATTCATGGAGTCTCCTGGGAATTCCCGGGAGAAACAAAACTATAAGCGCAGTGCCATGCGCAGAGTAGAAGTTTCGTGGCAGAAACCTGAAGATTCGAGATCGGGGTCTTTGCAACGACGATGGCATTACATTGCACAAAACTGAGAAGTCGTGAGTATTCGGTGTTGGTCTTTGATTTTACAATCCAGGGGAATTGTACATCACGGACCCGAAACATTGAAGTGCGTGCTTGCAACGACATTTATTCGTGTGCCGACTGGTCCAGGAAGTTCTTGGGGCTGAATTGGATCTTTTACACTCGCTGCGACGGTCTTTGAACGTATAATTTCATTGAGCAGGACAATACGGGCGCATACTTGAAGTAAATACAGTTAAAACTGTAGCTACAAGTAGAAGGCGCCGTATACTGTGGCTCCTTCTCGGACATGCAACCTGCGGCGCTGCTACCAGACGGACTCCCGCATGCTACGAGAGAATCCGCAGAGAACCCGTGGCGCTGAAGAGGCCATGGACGGCGCAAAATCATCGGCAGGTGGTTGTCGTATGGGGATTGAGTCGGGTGAACGCGGTACGCAATCGGTGCATTGACCGCGATACGGTTGGGGCGGCGATATGCGAGAAGAGGAAGGGGTACCCCGATTTGAACAGCGTCGGGTGTTTAGGTGGTGCAATGGATAGAGTCGGCGGAGGGCGGAGGGCG
Source organism: Mycena leptocephala (assembly GCA_029378395.1). Classification (NCBI taxonomy): domain Eukaryota; kingdom Fungi; phylum Basidiomycota; class Agaricomycetes; order Agaricales; family Mycenaceae; genus Mycena; species Mycena leptocephala. The sequence goes on along the minus strand of JARJLF010000257.1, from coordinate 239,959 downwards.
GAGCGACGGAGCGGAAGACAGCCACGGTGGACGGGAAGGGGAAGGCAGAGAAACGATGTAGCGGCGAGGGGCATGTGCGCGGGAGAGCGTGGGACCGGCAGATGATGTGCGTGGCGTGGGGCCGAGCATCGGCGGGTGGAACGGGGTCGTGGTTGCGCAGAGGACGCGGAGAGGGTACGGCGTAAGCGTACGCATGCGTCTCGGACGCAGCGTTCTCGTACAGGACGACGCGGGGTCGGTTGTGCATGCCTGAGATGCGGAAGGGTGCGTGTGGGTGCGGGGTGCGGGGTGCCTGACGGAAGGAGAGAGGATGAGAGAATGGGTATGGGAATGTATAAAGGTTGGGCAATGAATAAGGAAGGGATATGTGAGAAAGAGTAATAGGAAGAGGGAGCGGGATGACGCACCAAACTGGAAGGATTCCTTTCAGGGAGAGGCAGCAGGGTGTAGCTTCACGGCGCCCGGTGCCCAGACAAAGGTATAGAAAGTGAAAGAGATCAGCATTAAGCTCGAAGTAGACGGGGGATGGGCCACACCTGGAGATGGAGGAGAACATTGATACGGAGGCTCAGTAGCAACAGGAGAGACACGAAGGAGGCTTCACTGAGGGCCAGCGGGGCCAGCGGGAGAGCAGCGTTAGGCGCGATATTGAATGTGGATTGATCATTGGGAGATGAGGGCGCCAGTTAAGCTTAGTGGTAGAGGACGGCAGTAGTGGGCTGGGAGTGATTTGGGGGAGGAGCAGAGCGGGGGCCTTGGGATCGAGCGGCGTCGTGGTGGTGGGAGTCAAAGAAACGTGGCAACGTTGATCGCCGCGGCGCTAACAGAGGGCGATGCCACGCAGCGGCAAATAAGCGCGGCGCAGGCGGAGCGGGCGGAAGCACGAATGTTGCGCAAGGAGCCTGCGTGGGGAATGTACGTAGGGGGTGTAGGGGACGTAGGTGGGGCACGGGCGGTGTAGGCGGGGCGGTTAGGTGGAAGTAGGCGGAATGGAGGTGACGTAGCTGGCGTGGGGTGGGATATTTCTACGAGTAGGTGCGTGTAGGGCGTAGGTGCGGCGTGTAGGGGACGTAGGTGGGGCACGGGGAGTGTAGGCCGGGCAGTTAGGTGGAAGTAGGCGGAATGGAGGTGACGTAGTTGGCGTGGGGTGGGATATTTCTACGAGTAGGTGCGTGTAGGGCGTAGGTGCGGCGTAGGCGGTATAAGCGTAGTAGGCAACGTAGGTGACGTAGGACAGAGTGGACACGGGGCGGGACGTTCGCGTGGGCGTTGGTAGGTGCGGCGTAGGCCGGGAGTAGGTGCCGTGGAGAGCGTAGGTGCCGTGTAGGGGACGTAGGTCACGGTGAAGCGCAGCGGCATTGCAGAGGGAACGGAGATTAGGGTGTAGGTTGCATAGGGCGGCGTAGGCGGGGGCGACGTTGGCGCAATTGGAGGAAACGTAGGTGACGTAGGTGACGTCAGTGGGGTAGGTTTTGTTGTGTTCTGTTCGCGTAGGTGCAGTCTTGGGCGAGGTAGGTGAGTAGGTGGCGGGATGTTCCGGAGGTAGGTGTATGGGAGTGCCGTGTGTGAGTACAACGTAGGTTAGGTGGATGTAGGTGGTATGTGTACGGGCATGTGTTTTGAGAAGTGGGCGCGGGGATCTCGGAGATGTTCGGAAATACGGTGACATCATCGATGAAGCGTAATGTAGGCGCGCTGTTAGGCCGCCCGGAAGGGCGGTAGGTAGGGCGGGCGTTAGGTTCTCAACCAGCCGACTGTATATTTAATCCTCCCCGTGCAATTCTGGATGGAATATTGGGGTTGTGGACTGGAAATGACCGTCTGCAAGGGTGTTTGCACATAGAAAATGAACTGAGAGCAAGTTTTTTGTTTTGAAGACACCAAAGCAGGAGGAGTGCGAAATTGGTGGTCTTTTGTAGCAGGGAGGAAATTAATTCATATAGGAGTCAATAATGGGGGGCTTGAGCTGGGGATTAGGGAGGGAGTGTATTTTTATACCCCCAATGGACCTTGGATCTCAGCCAAACCCGCAGCCGACGGGCAAACAATGATTTTTGAAGTACAATGACGGGTGGTTTGGTAGGGTTTTTCGTTAAAACCGTCGACCTACGTGTTTTAGGGGGTCTCATTGTATTGGAAGGGGATAATGTCGGGACGTGATTTTTGGGGAGGGGGTAGGGAATAGGAAGTTGACCAAATGATATGTGGTTTAGGGGATGGAGTTTTCAATGAAAATTGGCACCTACGTCATGTGTGCAACGAAGGTACGTGGGGGCCCGGAATAACCTAGACCAAACAACCCCTTGTTTTTTTGTTGTTCAATTGTTTATTCGTTTAAATCTATAAGCCAGACGTTTGGCTTATAGATTCGGGATCTATAAGCCAAACACCTGGCTTATAGAGTCTCACGATAGTATATATTTGCGTGGTTAAAATTTAATGGGGTATTAGGTAGGTTTTTCACTGTTTTTAATACTGGCAAAGGTAATAAGGGTCAGAAATATTCGCAAAAAAATGGTCCCTACCATTTTTGAGGTCAGGGAATCCAATGGTGAAGTCCCCGGAACCATATGAGTACCCGTTGGACTTTTGGGACTTGAACTCCCCAAGTTATTCATGGTTTTTTAATCCTAGCAAGGCCTATAAGATCTCGAATATTTGGAAGTAAGTGCTCCCTAGCATTATTTTTGTCCAGGAATCCATTGGTGCTGTCGTTGGAAGAATCTGAGAAGGTCCTGATATTATGGAACATCATTTTCTCGACTTTTTCAGTGTTTCTTATTGTAGCAAGCTCAGTAATGTCTTGCGGACCTTGAGGTAAATGCTCCCTAACATCATTTTGGTCTAGGAATTCATAAACCTGGTCGCTGGAATGATCTGACAAGCGCCTGATTTTATGGCACATCATTTTCTCAGGTTTTAGTGTTTCTCATTGTACCAAGGTCAATAAAATCTCGGAGCTTTTGAAACAAACGCTCCCTACCTTAATTTTAGTCTGGGAATCCATTCGTGAGGTCGCTGGAGCGTTCTGGGAAGGCCCTGAATTTATGGCATATCATTTTCTCGACTTTTTTCGATGTTTTTTATTGTGGCAAGCCCAACAATGCTTCCAATGGCCTGAAAAAAAGCGAGCCACTGTTTTTTGGGTCCAGGAATCCATTGGACAGGTCCTTGGATCGAACCAATGACTTCCTGGTAATATATAGCATAATCTCTTGTATTTTCACCCTCTTTTTTGCCCTGGGAAGCTAGCCAATGCCTCTGATGACCTGCGATGAAGTGTACCACTGTTTTTTGGGTCTGGGAATCCATCGGTGTGATCATTAGATCCATCCGAGCAACCCCTGAAAGTGAACTGACCCATCTCAGCCCTTTCTGCCGACGTTTGGCCTTATTTGGCTTTGCCCTGATAAAAATCGTCACGCTCGGCTAACGCAGCTGTCAATCCCTTTGTTCTCATACCACCACCATCTCGACTTTTTGGCCACCTACCACCACTGTCCCTGCTGGAGGCTAGGCCAGGATGCCACTGTCTGCAGCAGTGTCTCCTTGGTCCTAGCCTTTCTCTTGGATGGTGGCTGCTCAAGCCAGGTGGCCAAGGTACGTCATCATCCACCCTTCCTTCTGGCTGTTTTTTTTTTTTTTTTCAGAGCATGGCTGGGCCCGGGCTTTTTTTTTTTGTTTCGACTCCCTCAGCGCGGATGTTAGCCGCCTCGAGATGATCCACACTAGCTTTGCTTGTGTCAATCACGCTTTTCATCAACGGCGTGTGAGTGGTGACCACAGGGGCTCAGCCTTTCAGGGCTTTGACGCTTAGGTGGGAGCCACAACGGTGACGTTGTTAAATATCGGGAACGGGGGCGTTCCAAAAAACACCTGAAAGTTCTGGGGGCTCAATTTTTTTGTCGGATCTGGGGGCTCAATTTTTTGTTGGTTCTGGGGGCTCTTTTTTTTTTTCCAGGTGTTTCGTCGTTCTGCTTTCTGGGGCTCTGTTTTTTCTCTAGCGATTGCATCTTTCTGCTTTCTGGGGCTCTTTTTGTTTTTTTCTAGGGGTTCTGCGTTCTCGGGCTCTTGTTTTCGTTCTGTGTTGTATTTTTTTCAGGTATGTTTTGTGTGTTTTCTTTACCTCACTTCACAACGCTGATATTTTTTGTACAGATCTCTCTTTTCTTGACGTCTGTTGTCTTTATTCTCGTGCTCGTTGTTTCCTTTGAGTGCGTCTTTCTTTCTTTTATTTATTCTTCTGAGACTTATTGGTTTGTGATTCCAGCGTTGTTTCCTGTAGTTAAATGTTGTGTGCGTGGTATGTCTGTGCTTTGCTTCCCCGCAATGTAAAATGCGCATTGCATTGCGGGGGCGCAAAACACAGATATACTACGCATACAACTTGGGGGGGATCTTAATTACTCTTTAATATATGCAAAGTTGTATCAATAGAAATGTGCCCATGTATTGCATGCTAATGTACGAATGAAGGATTGATGATGTATGAAGGTTTGATGTATTGAAAACGAATCCGTGAGATGGTGTGACATAGCATGGGCATCTCTATTTATCTATAAGGCCCCCAGTGGCCTTATAGATGCAATTTAGCTAGAGGCTATTAGTTAAAGCTGAACTCAAAAAAACAATTACTGTGACGACAACATGCTTGGTAAGCATTCAAAACTTTAGTTTGCTCGTTGTCGTGTGTTTGGTCACCTTAGCACGACTTGTCACTTTTGTTCTATCACATTGAGAGCGGATGCGTCTGGTTTTTTTGCATGGATGGGGTCTATAGGATCTCATGAGGTATGTATTCAAGTCTCAGGCCCTGCCCATGGGTAGAAATGACGCAAAGTATTTTTGTTTACGTTATTTGTGGCTGTTGCTTTAGCCGATCATTTGGTTGACTTTCATCATGTGACCGACTCACTCTTTCTTTCTTTCCACCACCATCCCTTTCCCCTCTCTGCGTGTACTTGAATCTTGCTATTCTACTGCTCCTCTGTTGTCTTCTAGGTATTCTGGTTTTCAGCTGCTCACAGATGCTGCTAAATCTTTTGGCGCCCATTCTCCCTGATTCTGTGCCCATTCTCCCTGCCCAATCCAAGCTCGTCTCTCTGGATCTAATGCTCTTGCTTTACACTTCTCTGAAATACCATCCCCCACTGTCCTATATATTTTTTCCCTCTGCTGTGGAGACACAATTTACACCGGTCCTCTATAAGTCTTATAGATTCCAAATCTATAAGACCATGTTGCGTCTTATAGATGCCAAATCTATAAGCCCATTTTGCGTCTTATAGATTTGGAAATCTATAAGACCACTTGGTGTCTTATAGATGCCAAATCTTTAAGACGGATCTGGGGCTTATAGAAAGCTGTCTCTATAAGGCCCAGGATGGCCTTATAGATGGTGTCTTGAGCAGGGCTATTTCCCAAGGAATCTCGCGCACAAACATTTTAAAAAGGGCTATTTCTCAGGGAATCAGGCGCACAAACATTTAAAAAAGGGTCAATTCTCAGGGAATCAGGCGCACAAACCCTTTTGAAACTGCTCCCCTTTCGAGAACCTTTGTGCACCTGATTCCCTGAGAAAGGACCCTTTTCAAAACCTTTGTGCGCCTGATGCCCTGAGAAAGGACCCTTTTCAAATTCTTTGTGCGCCTGATTCCCTGGAAATGGCCCTTTTCCAGGAATTTTACATGATTTTTCGTCTATAAGGCTCCAAATGGCCTTATAGATGGAATCAGGCGCACAAAGGTTTTGAAAAGGGCCCTTTCTCAGGGAATCAGGCGCACAAACTTTTTGAAAAGGGCCTTTTCTGAGGGAATCAGGCGCACAATTGTGCGCCTGATACCTCCAGAAATTGGCACTTGTGAAATCTATATCTCTGAAAAAAGCTTATAGATGCGGCATTGTGCGCACAATGCCAGGATAAGATAGATAGAAAGCTGTCTCTATAAGGCCCAAGATGGCCTTATAGATGGCGTCTTGAGCAGGGCCATTTCTCAGGGTATCAGGCGCACAAACCTTTTTGAAACTGCCCCCCTTTCAAAAACCTTTGTGCGCCTGATTCCCTGAGAAAGGACCCTTTTCAAATCCTTTGTGCGCCTGATTCCCTGGAAATCTCCCATTTCCCGGATTTTCATCTATAAGGCCCCAAATAGCCTTATAGATGGAATCAGGTGCACAAACCTTTTTGAAAATGGTCCTTTCTCAGGGAATCAGGCGCACAAACCTTTTTGAAAGGGGGGCAGTTTCAAAAACCTTTGTGCGCCTGATTCCCTGAGAAAGGACCCTTTTCAAACCCTTTGTGCGCCTGATTCCCTGAGAAAGGACCCTTTTCAAATCCTTTGTGCGCCTGATTCCCTGGAAATGGCCTTTTTCCAGGAATTTTACATGATTTTTTGTCTATAAGGCCATTGGGGGCCTTATAGATGGAATCAGGCGCACAAAGGTTTTTGAAAAGGGCCTTTTCTGAGGGAATCAGGCGCACAATTGTGCGCCTGATACTTTCAGAAATTGGCACTTGTGAAATCTATAACTCCCAAAAAAGCTTATAGATGCGGCATTGTGCGCACAATGCCAGGGGAAGATACATAGGGTTGCCCGCACGGGTTGCCCGCACGGGTTACTGGTTAGCTCCCAAACCCTAACATCTTCTTTCATTCTCGTATTACCCACACACCAACCCTGTCAAAAATAGCCCTTAATAACTCTTCTCCCATGGGATCCCCAACAGTTTCGAACTTCACCGGTCCCACTATCTCCTGTTCCTAAACACATGTCTCTCAGAAACCGCTACGGAGAAGGTTCTCTTTCAATTCGTGAGACAAAAAGACTATGTGGACGAAACAAAGTGCTCTACTTTATTTCCAAAATTAAAGTCTCCCTGAACTCCTACAAAACACCACTTGCAAATGATCATTATATTTACATGTGTTCACCCCATTTTCTTATCTTGAAAGAGAATCCTGGTCACAGAGATACCTTCATTCATGATCTTTGCGATTCGAGTAGAGTCATTCTGAGACAAGTAGAGTCATTCTGCTTTGATCTATTCTACTTACAAAGAGGTGAAAAGTCTATTTCAGAATCTCCACTTTGAAATCTATTTTTCATACCGCAACTAACTCGTTTTTCTCTATATAGATTTCATTGAATCTATAAGCAAAAAAAAACAAGTGTATTCCAGAATAAATTCTATTTTTCACACAAAGCCTATCACATCTTGGTTTTTCTCAACATAAATTGCAGGGAATCTATAAGCCAAAAAACAAGTGTATTCCAGAATGAATTCTATTTTTTCACACAAAGCCTATCACATCTTGGTTTTTCTCTATATACATTTCAGGGAATCTATAAGCCAGAAACAAGTCTATTCCAGAATCAATTCTATTTTTCACACAGCAACTAACTCGTTTTTTTCTATAACGCACCAGTTTCATTCAAACTTATGTCATGCTCCCGTTTTTCAACTTTTCCACCATATGTGACACAAGTCTGGTCAAAGTACCACAAGAGTGCATTTCAAATTTCCAACACAACGTTTTTCCTCAAGGACGTCCTTTGTCTCTATAAGGCCCCAAATAACCTTATAGATTTCGGTATATATATTTTCCGCACAAGTCTACCTATTCATTCATCTCATCTTGTCAATGTCATGCTCCCCCACAAGAGTGCCACAATTTTTCCAACCCAACCTTTTTGCACTACAAGATCCGTTGTCTCTATAAGTCCTCAAATCTCCTTATAGATTTCGCGCACAAGTCTACATGTAAATTCTCGTAGAGAAGAAAGAAAGTACACTTGAGTTGCGTTGAACAAACATATTAACAGCCGTAGTAACACTATAGTCTCATAGTTTGGTTGTTTCAGAATTGAACAGTCAAGGCACTGACATACTGAAAAGTCTATTCACAAATCAACCTAAGTCGCCGGGTGTCACTAAGAGAAAAGCATTCACTCAAACATATTCGCCGTTGGTTAAACTTAATGGTAACGGAGAAGAATCAATAACCGTATATAGTCTCATAGTTTCGTTAAAAAAACTTATCAGTAAGTTGTACGTGCATTCAGAGTCAACGACCAAAAACTATCAGTCAGTAGCGCAACACCCAAGTTCAAGTACGAGAAAACAAAAACAATCACAGAACAGTTCGGGGGAAATAGATAGTAAGCATAGTACATATTCGTCTATAGTCTCATAGTTTAGTTCTTTCAACACGTACGTGGATCAAGTCAACGAGCGGAAATTATGAATGATTCAGTAGCACAACACCCAAGTTCAAGTACGAGAAAACAAAAACATTCAGATATGCAGAGGAGATGAGTGTTTGTGCAAAGTCCCCAAATCGCGCGTTTCAACTTGACATGAATTAACAAGTTACAAGACAAATAAACTGCTTATACTTCCAGAACTCGAAACATAAATCACAGGTTTTGCACCGGACAGAAAAGTACTTAGAATCTATTAGTTTCCGAGTTCCCGACTTCAAATCCAATGGCAAACAAGATGTGACCACAAGAACAGTGACCGCGTCGAGAGAATCAAGCATAGTCTTGAAGTAAAATCAAATTAGAATGAGTCCCGTTAAACAATTTCAACAACTTGAATCTTACGATGCAAGTCAATGTGGGTTGAATCCAGGGAAATTCGGAAAGAGCCGGTCTGCGCAACTTGAAGCAGTCAAGTCCGGTTGAATCAGATCGTCCATTAAATTAAAGGAAACTCAGTGCTTGAATATACGTACCTCACATTACACCAGAAACCAACGGAAATTTACAAGTACTTGAGTGCGCAACGAGTTAGATTTCACGTCCAAGTCCAAATATTTCAAGTAAAAAGATCTATTAATCCAAGTATCATACATCATGTAAATTAAAGGGAACGGACGCGGGTACAGGGTAAGTAAGAAGACGTCCATAAACAACCTAACTAAACACACGCCGCTCCCAACCCCGGTCATGCTCTTCCGCAAATACGCCGCCACCGGGGACGGTGCAAAACCCAAACCCGTGGATTCGACGTTGCGAGGAGGGCGGCCCGCACGTTGAATCCGGGTCGTGCGCCATACCGCCCGTTAAAACGCGGCCCGTACACAGATCCGCGGCGCGCAAGACCGGGTGTATACCACGAGGAGGGCGAAGACCGCGAGGAGCGGGTACCCAGACCCGCGGTGCGCAGTACGCAGGTGCACGACGAGCGCGGGACTCGCCGCGGGGGTAAACATCAACACGGGCGACACCGGCGTCGTCGACGGGAACGCGATGGCGGTGGCGCGGGCCGACGAGGACGAGCGCAAGGGAGGGGCAACGAGGACGAGGGCGAGTGCGAGCGCGGGGCGATGAGGGCGAGCGCGGAGGGGGGTGCCGAGCGATGGGGACGACGGCGGAGACGGGGCGACAAGCACGAGCGCCGGGCGACGAGCGCGAGCGCGGAGGGGCCGGAGGCGACGGCTACGGGTCCGCTGAAGGCCGGGGGAGACCCCGCATAGAAGGGGCGAGGGGCGTGCAGCGCGGCCGCGAGGTGATCAAAAGAGGAGCGGCGTTGCGCAGACGCCGCCCGTTGCGGAACGCCGCCCGTGCCCAGACCGCGGTGCGCAGGACGCGGACGTTGACGCAGCCGCGGGTGCGTGGGCGCAGAAACTCCGAGTGCGCGCTGCGCGGCGTCTTGACGGTGAGGGGGTAAGGGTGACGCAGATGAGGAGGGCGAGCGCGGGGAAAAGGCGGGGCGACGAGGACGAGCGCGGGGGCGGGACACAGAGCGCGCGGGCGGGGTGCCGGGTGCGAGCGCGGGGGTGACGAGGGTGAGCGCGGGGCGGTGGCACGAGCAGCGCGGGGGTGGGGCAAAGAGCGCGGGGACGGGGTGAAGGGTGCGAGCGCGGGGGTGACGAGGGTGAGCGCGGGGCGGTGGCGCGAGCAGCGCGGGGGCGGGACACAGAGCGCGCGGGGGGGGTGCCGGGTGCGAGCGCGGGGGTGACGAGGGTGATCGCGGGGCGATGAGGGCGAGCGCGGCGGCGGTTGACAAGCGGGGAGGCGTCGACGATGGGCGTGCGCGAGGGCGTGCGCGGCGTCGACGACGGACGTGGGTGCGGGCGTGCGCGGCGTCGACGAAGGACGTGGGCGCGGCGTTGGACGTCGGGCGTGCGCGGCGTCGACGAAGGACGTAGGCACGGGCGTGCGCGGCGTCGACGAAGGAAGTGGGCGCGGTGAGCGCGGGCGAGGCGGCGGCGTCGTCAACGTGAGAGCGGGCGTGGGGCGGCGTCGTCAACGTGAACGCGCGCGCGGGGGCCGTGGGCAGCGGGACGCCGTCGTCGATGGGGCGGCGTCGTCGGTGTGAGCGCGGGGGCAGCGGGCGAGGGAGGCGTGGGTAGCGGGGCTGCGTCGTCGACGCTAACGCAGGCGCGGGGGCGGCGTCGTCGACGTAAACGTCGGCGAGGCGGCGTCACAAGCGAGGGGTGAGGCCGGCGTCGTCGACGTGGACCCAAGCGAGGGAGGCGGCGTCGCCGGTGAGCGGGGACCGGGCAGCGCGCAAGGGCGGCGTCGTCGACGTGCGGCGTCGTCGACGTGAGCGCAGGCGCGCGGGGTGACTTCGTCGGTGTGAACGCGGGCGTGCGGGGCGTGCGTGGGCAGCGGGACATCGGGCCGTGGGCTCAGACGGGCGCGGGCGCGGGCGTAGATGCGTGGGTGGGGGTGTAAGCGCTACATTAGAAACACTTTAGTATTTATGTACAGTGAAAAACAAAAAAAAACACGCACCAGAAAAGAAAACCAGACAAATAGCTACCCAGAAGAAGACAACCAGAGCAATAGAAGTACAGGGCCACAAGAGGAGACTAGGGAGGGGTTAAGTTAAGATGAAAGCAGAGTGGTAGCCATTGAAAACTGCGAGCCGTTGGGCTTGCATCCGAGTGGTGTGGTGGTGGGAGAAGAGAAGCGACGTGGCACGCCGATCGCCGAGACGGCGTTGCCACGCACGACCAAACAACCCCTTGTTTTTTTGCTGTTCAATTGTGTATTCGTTTAAATCTATAAGCCAGACGTTTGGCTTATAGATTCGGGATCTATAAGCCAAACGCCTGGCTTATAGAGTCTCACGATAGTATATATTTGCGTGGCTAAAATTTAATGGGGTATTAGCTAGGTTTTTCACTGTTTTTAATACTGGCAAAGGTAATAAGGGTCAGAAATATTCGCAAAAAAATGGTCCCTACCATTTTTGAGGTCGGGGAATCCAACGGTGAAGTCCCCGGAACCATACGAGTACCCGTTGGACTTTTGGGACTTGAACTCCCCAAGTTATTCATGGTTTTTTAATCCTAGCAAGGCCTATAAGATCTCGAATATTTGGAAGTAAGTGCTCCCTAGCATTATTTTTGTCCAGGAATCCATTGGTGCTGTTGTTGGAAGGATCTGAGAAGGTCCTGATATTATGGAACATCATTTTCTCGACTTTTTCAGTGTTTCTTATTGTAGCAAGCTCAGTAATGTCTTGCGGACCTTGAGGTAAATGCTCCCTAACATCATTTTGGTCTAGGAATTCATAAACCTGGTCGCTGGAATGATCTGACAAGCGCCTGATTTTATGGCACATCATTTTCTCAGGTTTTAGTGTTTCTCATTGTACCAAGGTCAATAAAATCTCGGAGCTTTTGAAACAAACGCTCCCTACCTTAATTTTAGTCTGGGAATCCATTAGTGGGGTCGCTGGAGCGATCTGGGAAGGCCCTGAATTTATGGCATATCATTTTCTCGACTTTTTTCGGTGTTTTTTATTGTGGCAAGCCCAACAGTGCCTCCAATGGCCTGAAAAAAGGCGAGCCACTGTTTTTTGGGTCCAGGAATCCATTGGACAGGTCCTTGGATCGACCCGAGAGCTTCCTGGTAATATATGGCATAATCTCTTGTATTTTCACCCTTTTCTTTGCCCTGGGAAGCCAGCCAATGCCTCCAATGACCTGCGGTGAAGTGTACCACTGTTTTTTGGGTCTAGGAATCCACTGGTGTGGTCGTTGGATCCACCCGAGCAACCCCTGAAATTGAACCAACCCACCACCGCTTTTTTTTCTGCCGATGTTTGGCCGTGTTTGGCAATGCCATAATAAATACCGTCGTTCTCGGGTAACGCCCTTTGTTCTCGTACCACCACCATCTCGAGTTTTTTGCCACTTTCCCACCTACCACCACTGTCCAGGTTGGAGGCTAGCCCAGGATGCGACTGTCTGCAGCAGTGTCTCCTGGGTCCTGGCCCTTCTCCTGGATGGTGGCTGCTCAAGCCAGGTGGCCAAGGTGCGTCATCCTACATATTCCCCTGTGGCTGATTTTTTTTTTTTTTTTTTTTTTTTTTTTCAGACCATGCCTGGGCCCGGGCTTATCGACACTCTCAGCGCGGATGTTAGCCGCTTGAGATGACCCACACTTGCTTTGCTTGTGTCAATCACGCTTTTTATCAACGGCGTGTGATTGGTGACCACGGGGACTCAGCCTTTCGGGGCTTTGACGTCAAGTGGGAGCCACAACGGTGACGTTGATAAATATCGGGAACGGGGGCGTTCCAAAAATCACCTGAAGGTTCTGGGGGCTCTATTTTTTTTGTCGGTTCTGGGGGCTCAATTGTTTGTCGGTTCTGGGGGCTCAATTATTTGTCGGTTCTGGGGGCTCCTTTTTTTTTTTCCAGGTGTTTCATCGTTCTGCTTTCTGGGGCTCTTTTTTTTTCTCTAGCGATTGTGTCTTTCTGCTTTCTGGGGCTCTCTTTTTCTTTCCAGGGGTTCTTCGTTCTCGGGCTCTTGTTTTCGTTCTGTGTTCTATTTTTTTCAGGTATGTTTTGTGTGTTTTCTTTACCTCACTTCACAATGCTGATGTTTTTTGTACAGATCTCTCTTTTCTTGACGTCTGTTGTCTTTATTCTCGTGCTCGTTGTTTCCTTTGAGTGCGTCTTTCTTTCTTTTATTTATTCTTCTAAGACTCATTGGTTTGTGATTCCCGCGTTGTTTCCTGTAGTTAAACGTTGTGTGCGTGGTATGTCTGTGCTTTGCTTCCCCGCAATGTAAAATGCGCATTGCATTGCGGGGGCGCAAAGCACAGATATACTACGCATACAACTTTGGGGGGGATCTTAATTACTCTTTAATATATGCAACGTTGTATCAATAGAAATGTGCCGATGTATTGCATGCTAATGTACGAATGATGTATTGAAAATGAATCCGTGAGATGGTGTGACATAGCATGGGCATCTCTAGTTATCTATAAGGCCCCCAGTGGCCTTATAGATGCAATTTAGCTAGAGGCTATTAGTTAAAGCTGAACTCAAAAAAACAATTACTACTGTGATGACAACATGCTTGGTAAGCATTCAAAACTTTAGTTTGCTCATTGTCGTGTGTTTGGTCACCTTAGCGCGACTTGTCACTTTTATTCTATCACATTGAGCGCGCATGCATTTGGTTTGTTTGCGTGGATGGGGTCTATAGGATCTCATGAGGTATGTATTCAAGTCTCAGGCCCTGCCCATGGGTAGAAATGACGCAAAGTATTTTTGTTTACGTTATTTGTGGCTGTTGCTTTAGCCGATCATTTGGTTGACTTTCATCATGTGACCGACTCACTCTTTCTTTCTTTCCACCACCATCCCTTTCCCCTCTCTGCGTGTACTTGAATCTTGCTATTCTACTGCTCCTCTATTGTCTTCTAGATGTTCTGGTTTTCAGCTGCTCACAGATGGTGCTAAATCTTTTGGCGCCCATTCTCCCTGAATCTGTGCCCATTCTCCCTGCCCAATCTAAGCTCGTCTCTCTGGATCTAATGCTCTTGCTTTACACCTCTCTGATACACCATCCCCCACTGTCCTATATTTTTCTTTCCCTCTGCTGTGGAGACACAATTTACACTGGTCCTCTATAAGTCTTATAGATTCCAAATCTATAAGCCCATGTTGCGTCTTATAGATGCCAAATCTATAAGCCCATTTTGCATCTTATAGATTTGGAAATCTATAAGACCACTTGGTGTCTTATAGATGCCAAATCTTTAAGACGGATCTGGGGCTCATAGAAAGCTGTCTCTATAAGGCCATCTTGGGCCTTATAGATGGTGTCTTGAGCAGGGCCATTTCTCAGGGAACCTCGTGCACAAACATTTTTACAAAGGGTCATTTCACGTGGAACTACGCGCACAAACATTTTAAAAAGGGTCATTTCTCGTGGAACTACGCGCACAAACATTTTAAAAAGGGTCATTTCTCGTGGAACTACGCGCACAAACATTTTAAAAAGGGCCATTTCTCAGGGAACTACGCGCACAAACCTTTTTACCAGAGGTCCCCTTCCAAAACCTTTGTGCGCGTGGTTCCCGGTGAAAGGCCCCTCTCAAACACCTTTGTGCGCGTAGTTCCCTGGAAATCCCCCTTTCACCGCAATTTTTCATCTATAAGGCTATCTGGGGCCTTATAGATGCAATTCTTTTTCACAGAGGTCATTTCTCTGGGAACCACGCGCACAAACATTTTTACAAAGGGCCATTTCTCAGGGAACTACGCGCACAACTGTGCGCGTAGTTCCCTCAGAAATTGGCACTGGTGAAATCTATAACTCCCAAAAAAGCTTATAGAGCTGGAACTGTGCGCACAGTTCCAGGATAAGATAGATAGGCCTTGAGAAGCCGTCTTCTGATGCGTCTCGCCGCTCGCTCGATGCTCCGCGAGCCATTAACACTGGTATTGCGCCCTCGAGATTTACGAAATTTGCACCTTCGCCGTTCTCGTGTTCACACCTAGCTCTGTAATCCCGGAATGAGGCGCCACATTCCGGGACTATGCAGATATAGGTTCGCCGCTGAATACCTAAAGCTTCATCAGCAGGTATAAAATGAAGCGTGTTGAACGTACTTCGAGCATGAGCATGCCGAAAGAATATACGTCACTTTGAATCGTCGCCTTGGCTATGGGGAGTTCAAACGCACTGGGAACAGGTCGTTCCGGGGCCATGCAACGGAACGTCCCGCCGCCACTGCACGGAGCCGCGGAAAGCACCGTCGCGGCCAATGACCTTGGTGTGACGGACAATCTACCAGTGCTGATTGCCTCTGCACATTGTCGGCGAAGAATTGCGAGAGCAAAGGGATCCTCTAGCGCATGCGACGGTTCTACCACGGTTGTCTCTTGGATGAATGATAATCCTAAATCTGCGATCGTCGCTGATGAGAATATTTGACTGTACTACTTCAGGTTAGATGAGTGCGTCCGGCTTGTTCAACGTACGCCTTTCAAATCTCCGTGGACGATCCCGTATTGAGACAAGAAATGCAAGCCATGTGCGAGATCTAGAAGCTGTTTGGTCATCGTGCGCACATTTCCAGCACAAGTTACGCACGAGTTCTTTCAAATGCACAACCTCGACGGCCGCGATATATTTCATGATATGACCGTGGGTATGCCATGGCGTAATTATGTAAATCTTGAACTGTTCGTCCGCGATACTCGCGAACCGCCGGATGTTGGGATGGCGCACGAGGTGCAGAATCAGAGCCTCTCTGATGAAGCGGTAAAGATACATTCAATAATGCGGATGGTCCAGATTGTGAACGGCAGTGACCTTTTTAATCCGGTTAACGGTGCGGTAATATAATCTGAAGCTCTTGACGCCACTTCCGCAGTTCCGAAGAATGCCCGATAGACGGTAGCTGAAGCGCCGACGTCAACTGGGGTGTCGTTGCCAAATTTCCGTTGCGCAGAGCAAAAGAATAGCGAGGCAATAGGGTCGCTTTCTGGCAGAGGGTTACGAGGAATGAGTAGTCTCGCGAACCAAGTCGTCCTCTGAATTATCACGCAAGAGCTTATGCGTATTATGAGTGGAAAGAAGGACGTTGTTACGACGGCTCGAGACTCACAGCAATCAAAGTGTGAATCACATCCATACATATTCGCGCCTGTCTCTGGAAGTCCTCTGGCGACTTTCGTCTTCGCTTCAGTTTCTTTGCAAAACCTTTCGCGAGGAGGAAGACTCTGTATCTCCATTCTCTGATCTTGGAGAAAAAATCGAAATGATATCAGGTAGGATCACGAGCGAAGGACTCACTGTGGCTCACTCATCTTGTCTCTTCGTTTCGTCAATGGAGAAAGCAACTGGGACATACGCAAGCGAACGAGTTCGTGATTTCGATCCGGAGATGGAATCCATGCGGTCAAACTCGGTATACAGTAGGCCGCCGATGCGTCACGAAGTGCCGCATAAATGTGTCTAGAGTGATTGAGTTAAACCGTGAACGGTTACCAAAAACAAAGTGACACCACTCACCGGTCATCCGGTCGTACAGAGTATCCACCCGTAACAGCGGTCGTAAGAGAGAAAAGCGACCGACAGCGTTCGAGAACCCCTCCCGAAATCGATTGAGAGCCAATCAGTCAATGCCGTGCGATCCTTGATGGAACACTCACGATGCCGAAGGGAATGACGCATGGATGCGCTCCATTTCTCGAAGTTGGGCCAGTGCTAAGGAACTTGCTGCTCGTCCGTTGTTGTTCATGAGCGATGTACTGCGATAAGGAGTGAAGGTCGGGGATGAGGCGGGCTCAATAGTGGGCTTCGTGGCAGCCGTGGACAGCCACGCTTGGTCCGACCAGTCGGAACAAGCCATAGATATAATGTAACTAGACGAAATGAATGAGCATAGTTCGAAACACGACAAGGAGAAAGTTTACCGGAATTTCGGTATGGCGTAGCTCTGGTCGCATTTCTTGCACTGCCATCCTGCATTATTGTCGGCCTGGACTTTCTCATTGCAGTCCGGCTTCTGGCAGACAGGATACCACAGCGAGTCAGCCTTCATCAAAACGGCCATCGCTCGCAGAGAAAGTACTCGGATTGCGAGTCGTGCATCCCAAGCTCGGAGGTCTTGATGTCCAGAATACTGCGGATCTCATTTGACTGGAAGTCAGGCCCGCCAGTCCCACCGCCCCCAGCGCCGGAGGATTGGTCTGCACTGTATTGCCCGTTTTTGCCCGAATTGTCGTACTAACCTCTCAGTATGCGTGCTGGTTCGATATCGGGATTAATATTGATTGCCATAGTGCTCGAGCTGAAGAATGAAAGAGACCGTCCTAGAAGAAATTGAGTAACCATTGAAAGGTAATGGGGACCGTCTCACCTCCATAATTTCCGACTTTGACGCTCTTGAAGGCGATGACGGCTTCAGGCGAGTTGAAGTGTTCGGCTTGCTTACCCCACAAGGTGAGTGGAATACCTTATGTGGTCGGCTCCAAGCAAAGAAAAGTCGGTCGATGCCGACAACAAGATGAAATGAAAGAATTACCGTGTCGCCGGCCCTGGTGATTGCGGGTCACAGGACACTAGTACTGACGAGAATACAACACTCAGCGTCGTGGAAGATCGCAACGGTACACATGTAGAATTGTACTTGGCCCATCACCTCGCCCAAATCGCGATTTCATACGCGCTCAATCCCAACACCTTCTTCGCAACCCTCAGCTCGGCGCAGTTCCCATCGCATTTGTGTCGTGAAACCGTGACGAGGTCGATAAAGACAGGCCGTCCTGTGTCAGTCCATAGCAGGTTGTGGATAACTTTATTTACCGGGTCGACCACATCATTGTGGACCCATCCCCCTTCATGCATTCTTTTCAGCGCCGCATATATAGCCCCTCTGAAAACCAGTTCAGTAAAAATCAGACTCTGGTGATCGTAAAACTGCGTACCTGTCCGCTTTTGTTAACTTGGGTTTCTTGCCCGAATCATGTACGAGGGACGTTATCAGGAAAGCCGTCCGAGAGACAACGCAAACACCATAGCACCGTGGGAGGTACGGTCCCATGCGCTCCTTGAGCTCTTCGTACCTCGAGAACTCCGCCAACAGACTGTGTTTATCGTCGGAAACCTTGACGGCGACAGCAGAAATTACTTGACCGTTGCGAACCAGCTCCGCGGCGTAAACAACACCGTGACACCCTTCGGATAGATGGTTCCCGATGTGAACGCAATGCCCCGAAAAGTGCGCAAGTTCGCCGAGCCAGCTGCCGGTAAACTGTTGCCGCCCAGCGACAATAGTAGTGGACGCCGACGATCTGGTCATGCGGGAAGATTTGTCGCCGAAAGAAGCAGGGCCGCCGTCAAAATCGCTAGTCTCGTCTCCGTCGTTGCCGTCTGACCCAGACCAGACCCAGACTCATGATCTGATGAATCACCGGGGTCTCGTCCGTGGCTGGAGAACTCCGTTGTGTCGGGCGTACCGCTGGGGATAGGGAATTCAAGCCCAAAAAGAGTCGGAAAGAGTGGTAGCAGCCATGGGCAAGAGTTTTTGGCTCCTTGCAGCATGATGGCCATCACAAGAAGCGGAAGACCAGTTTGACAATTCCACTCTGGGGCGTTGGTGCCAAATATGGCCGCAAGATCGGCTGGGGTGTTTGGGTCGACCTCCTGTCCAAGGTCGCGCCGGTTGTACACCGGGCACCAGAACATGTGGTCGCCAATGTGATACCCCACACAATAAACTGTTGTCCCCGCGAAAACGATCCAGTCCGTCTCATACACTGCGGAATAAAGAGCACCCTTCGGGATCATACGTCGGAACAGTTATTGCCTTGAAGTCGCAGAGGACGTACCTTATTGGGAATGATCCACCAGTTTGGCTGGTGTTGCGGTGCCTGCCTTTCGACTTCGACAACCCTACAGCTCAGCCCACGCTTCGATAGCTCTGCGGCAGCCCAAGGCAGAAGGCTGGTGCGCTTGTCCTCCATTCCCATTACATTTGGGTCGCCCAGACTCATAGTGTGATCGATTTCGAATGAGCCTGCAACAGGCTTTGTACGCGACTTCAGGGGAATATTCGGCGCGTTCGTGGCCACGCTGCGAATAGCGCGAAAAACGTCTGTCCCGAAGAGGAGAAGGAGGTCGGAAGCGGCGGTCGTGGCGGTCTCGAGCTGATCATATTCCACGCCGGAATCGTCGCCTAAACGTCTAGTCCATGGCGCTGCAATTCTTGAATGGCCTCGGAGAGTTGAGTGACAAGGCTAGGGTGCTGGGGAAGAAGGACATCGAGATCGGCTTCAAGTGCTTCGATGAGCCTGGCCCCCAAGTCAAGCGCAATCGACCAGTGGGTGGCGACGGGGAGCGGCGTGGCCTGTAAAACTTGTCCTGCAGTGATAGTAGTAAAACCCGAGTTCCGCGAAGGAAGATTTGAGGTCTTTATGCACTGTGGCTGAAGCCTGCAACGCAGGATTGCGCTTGTGTTCATGGCAGTGCGCAAGGATGTCGACTGATCCGTGATCGGATAGACACAGCCATCGCGAATCCTATTCCCTTTGATCCCCGGCGCTTCACCGCCCTCACTCTTGCCTCACTCATCCGCCCCGTCTCGCCGTCGATGGAAAGTCGAAGCTCGACGGCGGTTACGTAGTGGCCGCCTCGATGCCGACCAGGTGAGTCCAACTTCATGCTGCACGGCATGCTAACCGAAGACTGTTGCGGTAGATTTTGAGTCTGCGTATATTCACGCAGCTGTCCTCAGTGCGAACTGCCAGCCCAGTGTACGGTTCCTTTGTCCGCGAATAGGGCCATGTGCGTCGTCAATCCTAACCTCCGCTCCATGCTGACACCGCACGCTGCCCTCTAGATCTCCCTTGTCATCCGTTGCCGCGGCGGACTCTTCTATCACGGACTCTTCTATCAAGTCGCTTTCGCCAGACACTCGCTGCGCCGCAGGGACGACTAAATATCGTCTGCCTAACTAGCTAGCTTCCCCTGCACAAATACTTCAGTAACAGCAGACGCCGATGGAAATGCACTCGCAATACAGACCGAAACACCGACAACGTACAGTGAGTCACCCTTTCTGCTCTCCAAGCTCATTCTCATTCTCGTCTTGGATTAGACCTCGAATCGTTGGTGTGTCGCGCGCGGAGGAGCAGAGCGCGCAGTTGGGCAGCACAGCGGTCGGTGGTGCTGAATCCATTGCCCTCTGAGAGGCGCGCATCGTGCGCGGCCTCTCGCGCGAGCCATTGCGTTCGAAACGCGCCTCCGTGACCGCCCGACTCCCGCGCGCACCAGCCTGCAACGCATCATGTCCTTCAGGCTTTCCCTCACCCTCACCCTCGCTACCGACCTCACCATCTCCGTCTTCGCAATCCTCTCTCGCGGCTCCGCCAGCTGCGCCCATCCTCCCGTCGAGCCACTCGTAGCCACTGTCACGCGTCGAGCGCGCCTGTCCCGTTCCTCGATCGGCCCCACATCTCCCCTTCTGTTGGGTGATCATGAAGGGGGCGCGCTGGACGCTTGCGGCGGCTGGCGCGGCTGCTCCAGGCAGCAATGAGAGCCGGGGCGAGGGCGAGGGCGAAGGATAGTCACCGCGCGGCGGGAACTCGTCCATGCTTCGCACGGCGGAACTGTGTGTGTGGATGGCGGTCGTGCACCGCATCGCATCGATCGCCCTTCGTGTTAAATGGGAAGAGGAAGCGGCGGCAATGGAGGAATGGGAGGCATGCAGATCGAATGAAGCGAAGTGGGATGGACACAATGAAGAGGAACGATGAGAGCGGGGCAGGGGTCTGCACGGGCACGCTGGTGGCGCCGTACACCCATCGCGCATGCAGGGGACCTGCGTGGAGGACCGACGACAGGTGGTGCTACATCGCGCGCTGCGGGCGGGCGAAGACGAAGCGGGTGAGGAAGGGGGATGGGCAGGTGCGCGGCACTGGAGCGACGATTACACCCATTATTCATTCAGAACCTGCGTTTCCTCACCTTCCTCGGTTCTTCCGTCGCCCTCCCTGAGTCCTTCCCTTGTACTGTCGTCTCTCGACTTCTTTCGTGGCCACACTTCTCCTGCGCCGGCCGACCTTCATTCGAGACTCTGGACCACTCCTACCCCTCACGTCCCATCCATGCGACACTCCCCCTCTCTCGGTCCTCCGACTCGCATCTTCCACCGTCGTATCGCTCATCTAGATCTCGTCTCGACACAGGGACTCGAAGAGTGATCTTGCATCCCATTCGCACTGCCGCCGTATCCTCGCCACCGGTGCTATTTCGCTCTTACTCCACCGTCCTCGCGACCGTCCTAGTCCTTGGGTCGTGGGTGTCCACGAGCGCGAGCAAGGCTGTTCGGATTGGATTTCATAACCGCCCGGGAGTGGATTCGACCGCGGGTTTCGTCTCTGCCTCCCGCGCCATCGTGCCTTTAACGTGCCTGCCATGGTGCACCAGCGGCTCCAGCGCGTGCTCTTCCGCTCGATGCCGCCAACGTTCCGTCGCTCGTCGCTGCGAATTCGAGCTCGTCCGCGCTTATATCCGTGCATCGCGGTGGGGATGTGCGGGTCCGTGAAAGGCCTACACGCCGAGGAGTCAGAGCAAGGATCCATGGGTGCATGTATGACGGGTGAACCCCGGTGTCACCCCTCCGGTATGTTCCCCTTCGTCTCCGGCCCACTTCGATCTTGAGTACTCATCCATTTTCGGTACAGCGCATAACACCTCCCGCCATCACCTCAATGCATATTATCTTCTTTACCATTCCCCACCGTCTCTATTCACTCTGGGTGCGGGTGTGCGGCACCCCAATCTTCGTCGTACTGGCAGCGCTGCCGCCGTCCTTGGCTTCTGCGTCGGTGGCGCCGTTTTATACTTGCCAGATTGTCGCAGTCACGACTGTGACATGTCACACAATGGCGGAGATTTTTTCAAGATCGTTTAGGTCGTGCGCGCTCACCTTTTGTGACGTGTGCCTCGGCGTTTCGAGCGTTATATACGTCCCCGTTGCTATGTTCACGATTTTCTCCACACGCAACTCTCATCGAATTCCCGCAGGTAGTCGGCCTACGGACGGCGCATTGTCGTACTCGGGTACATGGGTCGATTGTGGAAGCTGCCACCCGAGTCTTGCTCCACCCGCACTGTTTTACTACAAGTCCTGTCTACTCTTCTCGCCTTGAATATGACCTGTTTTTACCATAACCTGTTTGCTGGGTCCTGTGCTCCGTTTGTCGCGGGCCGCAACAAAGAGTCCATGCTTCTCGGCTAGGTTTTTTCCTGAATGACTTGGTACCCATCGCCGCTCAGTGCCAAGCCTTGACTGACCATTCTTGCACCTATTTTTTACTTGGACTTCGTCAGTCAGATATCCTACATCTACGAATTCTATTTTACACTCAATTCGAGATCTGGCAAGCCGCCACTTACTGCTGATAAACATTATTCTTGCTAATCAAGAGATGGTAGGTCTCTATCACTTTCTTCGTGATATACCCCTTACATTCAATCCCAGCTTCGATGTCTAAGGGATGCCCCTTGACAATGGACACCCGACACAGATGTTGGACGGGCGCCGTCCCACATAACTTACGGGGGATCAGCTTGACAGACGGTCGCCGCTGGTAACTACTAATAATACCAGGGTGCTCATCGATCTTCCCCACTCTCTAGCGATGTTCAACACAAAAGTCCCAGCACTTCTCGCCGTGCTGTTCATCTCCTTCGTGACCGCCGGCCCAGTCGTGCTTCGTTCTTCCAATTATCGTTCCCAGGGGCGTCGCTGATTCAAACACATCAACAGGACCCTGCAGGGGGGTTGGCTACTAGAAACGTAGCGCGAAGCGATACCTTGGGGGCGAGGAAACTCGTGAGTTGTTCCATACACAGCGAATGTTCAGCACTAACATTAGGTTTGAAGGGATAGATCTGCTGTGTGGATGGACAGGATCTGTTCACCTTTCCCTGCGTATTCTGCCCGTGAATGGGATCCTTGTCATATTTTGAGCAATTTTATGTGATTTAATTCGGCGTGCATAGCTGCGATGGAAAGTGTTAACTAGAGACTTCGAGTGAGAATAGGACGAGCCTTGGATACGTATATGCGGAGCTGCGTTCAGACGTGCGAAAGAAGAGCAACTGATGGAAGATCTTGGATCTCTGCGGTGCGTGCAACTATATTCTGCGTTGAAGCCTTGTATAGCCAATCCTATCTCCTATCGATCTAAACCGAGCACCTGGGGCCAGGTTCCCTTCTTTATGGGGGAAGATGTAGAGTGAATTTGTAAACAACGGACGGTCAATTTTTGTATAACGTTCGACGAAAACTGGACATACGCTCCACTTCTCCCGATCGTCGCTTGGCCAAGAAATTGCTCGTTTCCAATGGTCCCGGCCACCGGAACTACCCCGCCGCCAGTTGACAACAGCTTTCAACTTCCGCGTCATGATAATGAGACACGGATCGGGGCCCAGATCATATCTCAGATGCTTGAGTGGAGTATAAAGCAGCAACACCAAGATATTTTGAAGGGACAGCAGGATATGTACGTCGACCTTAATGGATTTGGCTGCCGCGAGACAAAAATGGGTGAATGGAGGGAAGGGGGCGGAAGGCGCAAGCAAGCAAGCAACATAGCATCCGATTGGAACAATCTTGGAGAAATAATAAAAGTTGGCGGCAGGGAGCGGAGGGCGGGTGCGTGTTGTGTACAAGTCTGCATATATTTCTTCTCGGGCTGTTCATGATTACGAGTCTTAGGAGAGTATTAGTTTGAATGGTTGGTTCCGTGAGATTGGGGACGCGTCCGATTTGAGGATTATGATGAGGGCCGCGAGAACGGACTCGGGAACGTGGAGTTTGAAGGCTCGGCTCACTATTTTCGGAAGTCCTGACTTTTGTTGCCGGGTTCAGATACGTTCAGATTCAGAGCTAATTCTGAACCCGAGGTCCGATTTGTGGTTCGGATTTTTGCGAACCTGAACGAAGGCGATGAGGCCTAACAAAGGTGATTGACTTCCCAACTAGACGAACTGAGTTTAGACAGAATTGCGAATTGAGCACCGCTTGTGGAGTTGTCAACGATAGTGGAAGATGCTACCCTCTCCTTATCAACATAGGAAAATACGGCAACCATTGCAACGCGGAAGCGGCAGTTTGTGCAATCCAACATCGACAACAAAATCGAAAGAAATCGTACCCGGAGCATTTGAACTAGAAGGGAACGCAAATGTCTGTGGATGTCGCCGTGGAACACCGAATACCACAAGCGATCGAAGCCTACATTGTGGAGGTGTATTTGGAGGAAGGGTTTTGTCTTTTGTGTCTTCGAAACCACAGAAAAATGACAGCTCAAATTCATGCTGAAGTCTAGTTCAAAAGAGCCACGAAGTCCAGCGCAGTGAGAACACCAGGGAAGGCGTGAGCGATAAAGCATCCGACTATTGTGCGCGATTAGAGTAGTTTGTTCATGAACGTTTGAGGGTTGAAAAATTGGGACGAGAATGGAGAACAACCAGAGGAAATAGTAAATCGCATCAGCCACAGAACCAAGAAAAGCCCCAAATTTCATTGAAGCAGAAAACGAGGTTGTGTAAAGTGAACAAGCACAGAAGCTAGGTTCCTTCGGAGCGGTTTGAGGCAGGCTTGAGGTAATAATTTTCGGACTTTGAGCCGTAGAGTTTACAGAGTTGATCCAGTCTCACAATAAAACTCCATATTCCACTACATTTCCAGGCGCCAGGAAGCCTGCATCTGCAAGGAAATTGCCAGCATGCAACTGATCATGAGCGGAGGAAGCAAGCTGCTAAGCGCCGACACAGCCATGCATGACCTAAATAGGAAATACGGGCGCTCAATTCTACTGCAGCCAAGACGATCCATTGGTCAAAAATCAGTACAAGGATACCATATACAAGAAGGGTCGAGAGTAATAAGATACAATATGAGGATCCGACGACGACGAAGAGTATCAAGACAGTACGAGTAAAGCCAATCGAGTCCCAAGTGTAAACCTCCACTACCCTCGTCGCCGCTCACACCAGCAGTCAGGCTATCTACCCAAGCACCGCCGCTACATTCCCTCCGCCCGCTCGTATACCTCACGCATCACTCTCACTCGCACCCAACCTCATACTTGCTCTCGCCATTGCCCATGACTATGACGGCCCCCAATTCGGCGAGCACACCGCGCCCGGCGCCTGGTCGGAGACCGCACCATCCAGCAAGCCCGCTAGCCTGATGCTCGTAGCTGGGGCAGGAAGTGGGAACAGAGCCATGGGGAGGGGGCGCGCGAGACATCCCGAGTCGACGGCGATAGCAATTTCAAGTGGGGTGAAGGGCATGCCGACTCCAATCCGGGGAGGAAACCCCGTTTGTAGTGCTGAGTGCCGAGCGCCCAATGCGGAGCTGCGGTAGCGACTCGCTAGTGGCGCATTGACAGAGCGGCTGAGGCGCGGACTGGTTCTCCGTATCATCCAAGTCATCCTCGCATCGTCCGCGTCAGCGCAGCGCAGCGCAAGGCGGCTTGCACCGTCTGCGCAGCCGCGTTCCCGTTTCCGCCCGATTACACCTCCATCTTCACCTCCGCCTCCCAATCGACAGGCGCGACGCCATCGCGCAGCGCAAGCGTATCCCCAGCTTCCTCGGGAGCGCCTCCATCCACCCTCCTGCCTACCTCTGAGAGGATGAGACAAGCCGAGCGTCCTGTCGCCCTCAAGAGACCACCCAGTGGTCGTGCGAGGCGAGCGACTCGGATCGGCGCCGCGACTCCTGCAACGCTTCGCTCCACCTGTCTCGCGGGCAAACAGCATTTCCCCTCACTCGACGCGGGCGCCTGGAAGGGCTGCGCACAGCGCTTCACCTCGCGCTCGCACTCCGGCGTGCGCTCCTCCTTCCTCCAGAACGACCCTCCCCTCCACACATCATGGTCGTCCCTGATCCCGACGGGAGGAGGCGTCACAGCGAGATATAAGGTGCAAGGTGCGGAGGCCGAGCCTGGGACACGCTATCGCTGGAGAGAGGCGAGGACAGCGCAGAGTCATCGCGGTCGGGAGACGGCTACGGCGGGCGCGCGGGAGCGAAAGCTAGAGGGGGATATGCCTAAAGACCGGGAGCGAAAGCGAGAGGTGGTAAAGACAGGGCAGCGGGCCAGAGGGAGGACGACGTGGGAGGCGGCCCCGTAGGACGGCGGTGGAGGCAGCGCACGCGGGAGGGAGTGGCTGGATTGTAGAGAGCACGCCGCGCGCGAGGAGGATATGGCGAGCGTGGGCTCCGCATCCGGGCGAGGGGTGAGGGCAACGCCGAACGCGCGTGCGGGCATCGAGAAACACGCGTCGGCCTTGGGAGAGTAGAGGTGCGTGCACCCGCGCTGCGCCTCGATAATCCTCCGGAACGGAAGGCGTCGTCATCTCTGCAACACCAAGGCGTCAGCACGAGCACGTCGGAAGGGGAGAGGAAAGGTAGCGCGTACCTGTACATGTATCACTGAACTGCTACAGACATGCATGCGCGGCGATTCCGTTCCAGGACGATGTGGCCACGCGTCGCGTCGATATATCTCCCGGAGCGTAAACTGGGCGTCAGAGTGGAGGGAGGCGTCGCGGAGTCGGTTGGCGAGATTCGGTACGAGGCGTCCGCGCTGAGTCCTTGAGGGCGAAATATACGATATACAGGGCAGCGGTGGCACTGGGAGAGCGGAGACTACGATGAGACTCAGTAAAATAATCGAGGACAGCGGCGCAAGACGTACACGCTTACGCGCATGAACAACATCGAAATCCAGCATGTCTCCAATCCCTTGCAGACTCCATCCTGCCTCATGTCATAGCAACGTAGGTACAGCCCTGGCGTCGAGGACAAATATGGTCGCATGAGCGCAGTGGGGGACCCGGCGGCGGCGGCGGTAAAGGAATAGGGTCGCCCCCCTGCAGGTCTTTGGTGGCATGGGTGGCGAATCAGCGGAAGCGGCCGGGAGAGTCTTCTTGGAGGGAGAATATCGCCTCGAAATCACACCCAGAGCGAGGGGAAAAGGATAAGCCGTTGAAAGCGTGAACTGGAGTTACAGGACAACGGCTGGAAAGTTATCGATTCCTCTTTGCAAGCCTACGCGACGAATCGATAGTTGGTGGATGTCGAAAAGAGGCAGAATATTAATGCTTGGCTGTGTTTACTATCAACGGCTTCGTCTTTGATCTCCACCGCCACGCCATCCGTCTTCGTGCCAAGCCTCTGCCGCTCTTGCTATTCACCCCCGAGCATTTAAGGCCGACCATCTTTGCTTCTTTTGCCGTACTACCTGGAGCACCCCGGAAATTTCCTTGCCACTTTCGCGCCTCTTCTTTTACCTTGCCTTTCGCGCCGCTTACTCTGGCCGAAAAAGTGGCACAATAAACTGTGGAACAGAACCTCTGTCTATTGATAGGAACAGCCCTCTCTGCTCCTCGCGCAATTCATCGCGTTCTTGTATTTAATCTTGGTCCCCTTCGGGTGCCGCGTCGCTCTTTGCTCTTCAAACGCACCAGCCTAGGGTCAATTTTATCCACAAGTCCCAAACCAATTGCAAAATATCGCTTTAGCCCTGCTTACCTTTTACGGTCTTCAAGTCCACGAGGCTGCCGTTGACTTGAGGCGGGATAAGGCCCATTTGTAAGTCTCCTGCGTTCTCTCTGCTCTCTGCACTTGCGCACTTCTTGGTCTAGTTTTAACTTTTGGAACGGATTCCGAGCCTCCACTTGAGCTCATAACTCCAGTTACTGAACGTATGAACATCTGAATTCGACGGTCCAGACTCCACCTCTCAAACATGTCGCCAACGCCAGACTACTACTCGGCAATTTGGGCGCCCTATTCTGTCCGCGGAGTATATCCGTTTCCCGGTAATCTCATCCTTTACATATTCGGGGCCGAATTTTCCCTGAAGTACCCATCCAAAATCAGTCACAACTCCGAACTCGTCGCCGTCAGGTGTGCTGCTAACACCTCCGCCAGCGTCCTTCCACCTGCTTGACTTTCGAATATCAGAGAACACCACGCGCCAAAAAATGAAAGTACAAACTCAAATCTGACGCATGTCCCATAGCCTGTCCTTTTTTTTCCAGTCTGCACACCATACTCCGTTAATCATCGAGCACCCGGCGCCTTCTGGTCACCGTTTGGACCTCAGCAGCGCCGGATCCCCACTTTATAGGATTGTCCATGCGCCTACCCTTTTGTCAGCTTAAATAAATTATATTATTTCAACGCCGTCTTTTTCTGCCTGGCGATACATCCCTCGTATGTTCTGACTAACATGGAAATCTTGCTCCATGCAGTGCCCACAATAGGATACATGCTGAACACCCCTCAGTCGATGTAACTTCTCCGGGAATTCCGGGGAACTATTCGAGAGCTTGTCTGGCCAAGCCCTCTGTGGGCCTACCGTGAACCTTCTACCAGAAAGTTTATATCCGATTTGATCTGATGCACTCTCAAGTTGTCCTAGAGTTGCGCACTTGGGAGACTTATATATCTGAACCTCTTTTGATAAATTCGTATTTTAGTAGTATTTTAGTAGGATAATTCGTTTGTATTGTATATACAAATGAAACTGCGTCAATCTACTTGTACAGACGTCTCTGCCTACACACATGATTAGTTCATTTGGGCGCCGAAATGAAGCACACAGATAGCTAGGGAGTCGGGACGTCTTGGAAGCGCGCGCTCCTGGCGATCGCATTCCTGCGAAGATGTTTCGGCCTTGGGATTCGTCGCACCTTGAATATTTTTTCACCCTCCTTACGTATTGTATTTCTACTTCACTTCCATTGTATGTACTTTCGTTTCAATAATATCATTCCTTCATTTCTTACTTTTGCGCTGAGTGCGTCAACAGCTGGAATCAATCGGTGCAAACGCAAATCCTGGTCTCAGAATTGATTGATGCGACTATACGCTCTAGGTTACGGTTTTTCCTTTGCTCTTCTAGCTATTATTCTCGCTCTCTGCAATTGAAATTTCGCACTGTCGGCGGAGCCATCCCTCAACTCTGGGACATATCCCTCTCCGATTCACATCCAACGATTTCGTCCGGGAAACCCCGGGAAGTTGAAGGTCTCTCCCGCCTTCAAAACCCACTGGTCGATCGCATCAGCCATTATACTGAAAGCCTCAATTTAATCCTGGTCCGTTCCATGAATCTTGATCCTCAATATGAATTATGCCAGTTGAGTCCTTCAATATCTATTCTGACGATGTTGCGATAACCGTATATCGTATATTGTAGTAGGGGAGAAGATCCCTCGATGGAGGGATTGTTATTAAGCGTCAAGATAGCCTGTAGTCGATGTAGTATACGTCGTAACACTCTTAGGGGACTTCCATTAACGAAGGCTCAAATCGACGCTGATCCGTAGAGGAGGGAATCAGTAGGTGATTTTTTCTGCAGCACTCCTCGAGACCACTACAAAGTCAACCACTCTCTTTGCACACCTATTTCTTGCGTCCTCCACTTCCCGGGATTTCCGGGGAAACCTCCTAGGAACCTCGGGAAGCACATTCCAGGATTAGAGAGCCAGGAGCGATACCTACGGGCTGACTTCATAAAAAAACTCGAGGGAGGAGCTGCGACAGTAGGACATACCGTCATCGGTGCGTGAAATAGGTTGAATGATATCCGGGGTACTTGGTCGGAGAAGTACCGAGATAATAGACCCACAAAGACTACGTTCATTGAATTTCAGGTTTGAGCAATTGAGAATGGATACCTCTGAAGGTGACTTAGAAAGCTGTCCTAGGAAGTGCGAATTTACGTGACTTGAACAGAATTGATGGGTTGTTTGAAGTGAAACCAACTGGCAACCAGCCTTCTCGCAGGAATTCGCGGGAGAAAACTGACTGAGTGCAGTTAGCGCCAGTTAGGGCGGAATTTAGCTGTAGGGAGAGAACGAACGGAAGGCAGATGACAAGACCTGCAAGTTTGAGAGAGAGTTAGTTGTTAGTGGTTAAATGCGCTGCGTGATGTACCTAGTACTAGCTGCACGAAGCTGAAAGGTCTCGCGAGCCGCGGTAGGAGAAGAAGAAGATTAGGGCGGGTTTCAAAGATTGAAGCCAGGGAACTCGAGTAAAATCGTTGAGTTGACGCACTCCAGCGAGTATTCGGCGCAATTGCGCACCCCGCGCAACTCATTCAACTTGCATGTCTTGCGAAGGAACTTCAAGCAGAATATTATTGAACGTCGGCCGATATTAATACATGTATGGGTACTGAAATGAAGACAGGTAATTGACGCACTGAAGGAAAATACGGAGATAACAAGGGAGGGTCCCGGTCCGAACCACGCGAGGGTCGGTACCATGTCCCGAGCGCTGCAAGAAAGAGCAGACCCGGTGCTCTTACTGCGTGCGCAGGCAGGAAATGCGGTAGGGACTTGAGAAATGCGCACGCAATTTCGCTGGCATGGCGCTGCGGCGCGATCACATTATTATCCCTACACACATGTGAATTTCATATTGCTTAAAAGCCAGGGGGAAGAACTTACCGGTCAGTGGTACAATGAAGAACGCTTGAGTACGCAGGCCGACGGAAATTGAATGGAGGGAAGTCTCAAATGGCTGTGCGTAGGCATCTAGCCGACGGATTTGGCATTGCGTCCGAATGAGAGTGTGGAAATGGTCTGGATTCGCGTAGTGTGGGCAGGAGTGGCTTCGAGGACGTGGCGGAACGGCGAGGGAGAATGGGCGGGAATGAAACGAAGGGAGTCACGGAGAAGGATCCTTGGGGCGTAGACACGATGTGTGGGTAAGCAAGTTGAATGGTGGCTATGGAATACCGAAGGATGGGACCACCTCAAATGGGACCACATGGTCATCCTCGGCTGGCGTGGGTCGTGCTCGCAGAGAGAAGGTAGAAGGAGTCGCACCGTATTCATCAGAGAAACAACTTAGAAATGCATCTATGGTGGAGTAAGGACGATGATGTGGCTAAAACACGAACAGAATACGCACCTTGCATTAACGCCGCATGTGCGTTTGTGAATACTGGTACTGTCCCGGCGTCTCCACTGATGCGATGTAGACACACCTGGGTGTATTGCAAGAAAGTAACCCCTTTACGAAGCTGGGCGCAATGCAAAGTGAGTGCGGAAGGAGGGACTGAAGTTTTGAAATTCGAAGGAATGGGCGGAAGGGCCGGAGGAAGAGAGGGCCAATTCACTGCGAAATTGGCATGGTATAAATCGACGCACCAGATATCGTGAAGCCAAACACCCTTCGCATTCTCCAACCACTGAAGAATCCAAGGACGGGCCGCGGAATTATTTAACCTGTGTCGTAAGTAGGAAAACAATATGCGGGTTTCAAAGATTGAAGTCAGAAAAAGAGTTGAGTTGAGGTATACCGATTGACTATTCGGAGGAGTTGCGTACCGTTGGGAACTCCTTCAATTTGCACGTCTCGCGAGAAGGCTTTCAAAAAGGATATCATTACATGTAAGCCTAGCTCAATACATGACGGGTACTCGAATGAACAGAGAAGTAACGCACTAAATGGAAAGGAAAATGGAGACGGGGTGGGTACGCGTGTGGTATCGAAACGGGAATCGAGCGAGAGCCAGCGCCATTTCCCAAGGTGCGACATCGGCGCGAGCTGCTGTGTAGAAACGGCGGCGACACGGGATCGAGAAACGCGTGCCGGGTACACTGAACATGGTGCGAGCGCGGCGCGTCAGCGTTCGGGGTAGTCGGGCGCCGAGGGAGAAACGAGGAGCGCGGAGGTGGGCGCTACAGTTAGCTGCGGGGTAGTTTGTGAATGAAATCGGCGGAGACGTACCCCCAAATGTACATTCGTAGTAACGGCCTTCGGAGGCATCCGAATCCGGGCTAAAGGAAGGAATTATAACGGACCTAGAGGGTCAAAGGTTAGTCCGGATAAACTGTGTGAAAAAGGATCCAAAGACTTGCTTTCAGTTCCACTGACGAAGTTCTGAGCGCAGGGATCATCGAGGATAGTAACGGGGTCTGAGATTTAAGTCAGTAAAGATGAATGGATAGAAATAATAAGGGACGCACCATCGTCTATACTATCTTGGTTCCGGCGTTCAATACTTGAAGTCTGAAGGCGCGGACGCGATATCTGAGCACTTCGAGTCAGCATGGCAAGAAAGCCAGTAATGTAGTGGATACGAACCTTTTGCGGGCCAACTCAAGTTGAGAACATGTAGATCTAATACAAGTGAGTTGACGTTCATTCAAGCGGATAAACCGAACGTACTTCGAATCATACTGGCATATTCAGCGTCAGCCCGCCAATTTTTATTTTTTCTTCCTCTTGAATTTCCACTCAGAGTACTAACGTTCGTTCATTGATGGTATGGGCGGACCAATGGGGACATGAGATTAGCTGTGTATGTGAATGCATAGGGAGAGATTCAGTCTGAGGTAAAGGTAAATAAAGGAAGGTAGGTAAGTAAGGAAACGCATCGAAATTTGAAGAGGGATGCACGTGATCGCTCGGGACGAGGGAGGACGTCGGGGACAAGCCGCTAGTGGAATCTGTAGGGGAGCGGTGCGCGACTGGAGGCGTAGGTCGAGAGCGCAGGGGTAAAGACGCACTCCTGCGCTCCCCTGCGTCTTTCGGACCCCGTCGAGGCGAGCTGGGGCTGGGTGTCGAGGAGGGGAGGAACGCGGCGTGGGCGAGAGTAAACGGCTACGCGAGTACTGGGCAAGCCGAAGGTAGTCGAGTGAGATGAGGGCACGGAAAACCGCCCCCGCCGCCGTGGTGCAGGTCGCCGGGGGCGCGCGTTGTGTTGGTGGTATGCGGCAGGCGGAGGCTTCGAGCGACACGGTATTGCGCGGCGGTCGCTCGTGGCGCGGGAGAATGCGTGGAGGCCGGCGCGCAGGCGGATCCGGGGAATCGCGTGGATGGGACAGCACCCAGAGGATCTGGGAGAAGTGTGAGCAAAGAAAGAAAGGGAGTGAGGTGATATTACGCACCGTTTGACCACGGCGCGCGACGTCCAGGACGCCGTCGGTGGGGGCGATGGTGAGAGTGCGCGAGCGCGGAGACGAGAACAGCGAGGCGGCCAAACTTTGTCGCGACGTCGCACGATGGGGTACGGCAAAAGGACGGCGGGTGGAAGTCCGTTTGACGCGCATACTGCACGGAAACGGCCATACAATGTAACCGCCGGCGCTAGGAGGCCGTGCCACGCGGGACGATAGCATGGACACGGCAATGTGCGGTGGGGAAACTCTGTGAAAGTAGAATGGTTAATTAGGATGCGAGATAAAGGAGAGAAGGAGAGGGCGGAGTGGCGAGGAATTTAAGACTACCTTCCCAACACAAAACCGGGCAGTTTCGTCGTATACACGCTGCATTCGTTGTACGCGTTCTGAAAGACGCCATTGGGACTTGAGTCTTTGGGGCGGAATTGAGAATATGGCGGATACCTGAGGTTTGGGGGGAAACGTGAGCGGGGATGGGGTGGGGCCGAGCAAGAGGGCGAGGGTAGGTTCATGGCTCACGCCGATGTCGGCATCGACGGGTAGTGTGGGATGGGCACGGCGGCATCGGTGAGAACAGCGTCGGCGTGGCGTAGGACGGGCGCCGGCGTGGTGTAGCGGCAGAGTAGCGTAAGGGCGGCGGTGGCGTAGCGTGGGGTGGGCGGCGGCAGAGGGCGGGGAACGAGGCGTGCTGGTCGTGGCGAGTGGGCGTGGTCGTCGTGTGACGTGGCGTCGACAGGCGAGAGGGCGGCGCCACACGTGCGCAAACAAACGCGTCGCGTGGGGTTGGGCAAGAGGTTTGGGCGCCTAGGGGGGCAGGAGCGGGCGGGAGTGAAGGCAGGTTATAGAGACAGCATGTTAGACGCGCAGAGTAGGACAGGCGTATTTTTGGGAAGTGAATTCCGTTCCCGCAAATTGGTGGCTGTACGTTCCCGCAAATTTGCGGGAACGGCTGTGTTGCAGAACGGGAATTTCGGATAATGAGTGTCGAACAGAATGGGGGAATGGTCCTCGGTGTGTAAGGCGTGAGTAGAGAGAGAAAAAGGGAGAATTTTTACGTAATCGACTCCCGCAGATCTGCGGGAGTGGAATTTTGGGTGGACGTGAGTGAAAAGAGAAAAAGAGAATTTTTTCTGTAATCGACTCCCGCAGATCTGCGGGAGTGAATTTTGAGAAAAGAGAATTTTTTACGTAGTCGACTCCCGCAGATCTGCGGGAGTGAATTTGGGGTGGGCGTGAGTGAAAGGAGAAAAGATAATTTTTTTTTACGTAATCGACTCCCGCAGATCTGCGGGAGTGAATTTTGGGGTGGGCGTGAGTGAAAAGAGAAAAGATAATTTTTTTTTTACATAATCGACTCCCGCAGATCTGCGGGAGTGAATTTGGAGTGGGCGTAAGTGAAAAGAGAAAAGATAATTTTTTTTTACATAATCGACTCCCGCAGATCTGCGGGAGTGAATTTGGGGTGGGCGTGAGTGAAAAGAGAAAAGATAATTTTTTTTTTACATAATCGACTCCCGCAGATCTGCGGGAGTGGATTTGAGGGCTACCTTTACTACTGAGTAGTAGTGACCACCATTGAACGGTACCTGGGGTACCTGATAGGGCGGGCTGTGGTGGGGTGAAATTTGGCAGGGAAAATTTATTCTATAACGAAGAAGAATCTCGGGACGGAATTGTCCTAGAAGGACATCAAGGAACCTACAGTTGCTACAAGTCGGTGTATGCTTTGATGGATTTGCGCCCCCAAGAGGCAGTTTGACGCGCTTTCTGGCTACGAGCTCGATCGTGGTGGCGGTACTGGTCAGAGGAAGAGGCGGGAGGAAAAATGGTTGGGACACGTTTCAAATTTTCGAAAACGGGCCATGCTGAAAGGGGACACATTTCTGAAAAGGGAAGCGTCGCCACCTAAATCAAGGACACATTGATGGGATTAATGTGTCGCCTCTGATCTGAATGTGTCGCCTCACTCAATGTGTGTGTACGGTACGTTTGGTATAAGTATCGTCGAGATCAATGTCAGATCCAAGTCAGATCTAAGAAAAGATGGTGGCTGTACTAGTCACCAAGGCGTGACGTGATGGCGACGCCACTCACAGCTTTGTATGTCCACCAGCGATATAGGATTCTTCGACGCCGACGACGACGAGCGCTACGCCTTGTCGTCGTCCGATGGTCGCGGCTCCGTTTACTCCGCTTCCGAAGAAGCTCGTTCCGTCCACTCTGCTAGAGCTGCTTCCGTTTACGAGACACCTCAAGCACGATCGGTCACCAGCCAGATCGCTGACGAGGCAAAAGTGAAGCTCATCCGAGTCTCTCCTAACGGCAGGAGATGCATTGTCACCAATGAAACCACGCCCGAAGTTACTATAGAGGCTGCTCATCTGTTGCGGCGATCCACCAAAGACGACCTGGTATGTTCCAGTCCCTGACGCGCTACAAGAACTGACTAATTTTTACATGCTGCGCCGCCTACCTCACTCACAGCTGACCAAACTCGAGTTCGTGTTCGGTCTCAAGTTTCGCCAAATGCATATTGATACCACGCGCAATTTGGTTTATTGTACGTGACCGCACAGCTTGGTACTCAGACACTAGACTACTCATCTCCCATGGCAGTCAGAGTCGATCAGCACCGGTCATTCGATAACAAAGGATTCTTGTTACTTCCTGAACGCGATGTCATCGAAATAATCCAAGACTTCACGACCAACCGCAAAGGAAGAACATACAAACAGGTATATTCTCTTCAGTTCTCCTGCGACCTGTTTTGCCCACCGGGGTCCAGGCCCTCACACGGTCGAAGTTTAAATATCGGCTGGTGCCTCTCCAGCTGGCAAAAGACGGCCATGGCATCTTCCAGCGCCGACTTCCTAACGATTCCGAAGACGCCTCCTACGAACAGATTTTCCCACTCCCGCCCGGTGCTTCTCTCCCCATAATTGAAACTCATGCCAGCCCATTTTTCATCATTGCCAACGCAGGGCTCAAGCTCGCCAAGCACTACGGCCTTCTACCTCATTTTGTGATATCCGATGCCAGTCTTGCTGGGGACATCAATTCCGTTGCCGCGCTGTGGCTCCAGTGGTCGACTGCTGAGGTACCAAAGGGGTGGTTGGAGAGGCCATATCAACGCCGCAGTGGCGGTAGTGGTCGTGGTACACGAAGTGGCTCCTCGGCGCTTGGCCGTGACGCTTCACCATCATTTGGTCGACGCGACGCTTCGCCATCGTCCGACCGCCGTGGCGGCTCCAATCGGCCTGGAAGAGGTACAGGTCGGTCTGGCGAGACCCGGACCGCAGGTGACTTGCCGGACCTGCAATTAGATGATCGCAGTGATAGCATGGAGTCTGAAGTCCTCACAGAAGATGCAGTCCGGTCTGTGGCTTGTTTGGATCGGACAGCTTTTCTCGAGAAGTGGTTGGATGGAAATTATGGTTCTGCCGAGATGTGCGTACTCACTTCACTGCTCCAGCACTTCATACTCATTGTGACTAGTCCAGGCATTGAGATATAGGCTAGCTTTACCGTAGCGTGGGGATATTTTTGAGGTTTTACGCGATCTGGGTATTATTTGACAAAAAACACATCAATGCTTTCTTTTCTGCCGCTCCTTTACGATGACGCCCTCTTCGACTCACCTCTTTTTATGCTACAAGATGTGCCTGCGCTCCGCTCTGGCGATGAGAACCAATCAGAGTATGTTGGTCCTTGTTAGCTTTAGGGTTCCCTAAACCAAGTTCGGCTGTGGGTCGAATTTTCTACTCACACAAAGACGCTCACACTCCTCAAGCGACACGTTTGGTTACATCGCCGGTACCGACTGGTTTTTCCCACCGTTGTGCTCGTAAGTGATTCCCTTTCTTTCCCAATCACCGACGATTCCCATCTGTTTCTCTAACCTCCAGATCGGCCGTAATTGCATCGACGCACTCCGGGTCTTTCTCGCACATCCCTCTCGCCTCTAAACTGACCGTCTGCCCTCAAGCCCTTTAGCTTATCAATGGATCTTCTTTCTTCCTTCCGAATGCACGACTTCCTTAATATCCTGCGTCCTTTTGTCCCTCATTCCGAACTCCGTTTCCGTGCTAATTCCTTCACGCGGCACCAAGGCTTCCGGGACTTGATCCACGCGATATGTCTTGTCTCCCGTAGGGACCCTCCACCACGTTCAGCCAATCCCGCTTTATCTTTGCTACTTACCATTCCTACTCGTCCCACAGACCCCGCTCCTTGGCGCTCTCTGGTTTCAGGGCACTTTGGCAATCGCAACTCTTCTCTCAAACTCCCCTGAATCATGATCGGCCCTAAATGACTCCAATCGAGTTGAATCGGGGTGAAAAAAAAAACCAAATATATGGTGTTGTAGCGTCTGTCTGCGAGAGACTAAATATATGGAGGGTTGGCGAGTTTCTTGTGGTTTGCCCGCTCAGTCCGGTCTGGAACAATGCGCCGCACTTATGCTCTCATTCACCATCTCAAAATCCTCTCACCAATTCGCCTGTGGAGAAATGGTTTCTATGCTATCCATTTTGAAAGAGCTCTCATTGCGCTTTATTATTCATCAGAGCTTGCAATTTGCAAGACTCCCCAACTGTTGTCCATGTGATGTGGACACCGGCGGCGAGAGGGGCGTCAGTACCTCGGTTGAAACGCGGTGTATGGATCCTAGCCTTTATCCTACCACTTTCATGCGAGCCTATTGGACTCCGCGCCACCTTCGTCACTTCGTTAGTTCGGCTAATTTTGAGAAAGTTCGTCACCCCCCGTAAATTTAGCAAATATGTGGTATTCTTCGTCACTTGGAGTCCCGGCTGTGAACCTTCGTCAGTTCAGTTCCTCGCTGCGAATCTTCGTCAGTTCAACATTTCCGTCACACAGTGTGACAGTTCAGTGTCCGTCCGGATATTTTCACCAACCTGTAAGTCGTCTCGCCTGCTTCTACTGCTGGCCTGATTGAAATTAAAATCCCAAGTAGGGTTTGGCACTGATAGCCCCATTCCCTGGCCGCAGAAACTATGGTTGACACGGAACAGCACTTTGAATTTGGTGCATCGAGGTCACGGTTGTAACAGAGAATCTACATGAGTCTATGCAAATGAAGTAGCTATGTGTGCAGTCAGTAATCCTAAAAAGTCCAAAGATCAAAAAATTCGGCCGTAATCTATTCATGCGAGTCGGCGGGCAGGACTGCCTTGGCGTACTCCGGATACTCCTCTTTGAATTCATCCCAGTAATTTTTCGCGTAGTTGGCGGCGCTTATTGTATCCCATTGCGTTGGACCCCCACCCTAGCTATCTAATACCGGATTGGAGAGATAGGAGCGATACCTACGGGTTGACTTCATAAAAAAACTCGAGGGAGGAGCTGCGACAGTGGGACAAACCGTCATCGAGGCGTGGAATGGGTTGAATGATATCCTGAGTACTTGGTTGGGGAAGTGCCGAGATAATAGACCCACAAAGACTACGTTCATTGAATTTCAGGTTTGAGCGATTGAGAATGGATAGCTCTGGAGGTAACTTGGAAAGCTGCCCTGGGAAGTGCGAATTTACGTGACTTGAACAGAATTGATGGCTTGTTTGAAGTGAAACCAACTGGCAACCAGCCTTCTCGCAGGAATTCGCGGGAGAAAACTGACTGAGTGCAGTTGGCGCCAGTTGGGGCGGAATTTAGCTGTGGGGAGAAAACGAACGGAAGGCAGATGACAAGACCTGCAAGTTTGAGAGAGAGTTAGTTATTGGTGGTTAAATGCGCTGCGTGATGTACCTAGTTGCAATTATCCCTACACACATGTGAATTTAATATTGCTTAAAAACAAGCGGGAAGAACTTACCGGTCAGTGGCACAATGAAGAACGCTTGAGTACGCAGGCCAACGGAAATTGAATGGAAGGAAGTCTCAAATGGCTGTGCGTAGGGATCTAGCCGACGGATTTGGCGTTGCGTCCGAATGAGAGTGTGGAAATGGTCTGGATTCGCGTAGTGTGGGCAGGAGTGACTTCGAGGATGTGGCGGAACGGCGAGGGAGAATAGGCGGGAATGAAACGAAGGGAGTCATGGAGAAGAATCCTGGGGGCGTAGACACGACGCATGGGTAAGCAAGTTGAATGGTGGCTAAACGAATACCGAGGGATGGGACCACCTCAAATGGGACCGCATGGTCATCCTCGGCTGCCGTGGCTCGTGCTCGCAGAGAGAAGGGATCGCACCGCATTCATCAGAGAAACAACTTAGAAATGCATCTACGGTGGGGTAAGGACGATGATGTGGCTAAAACACGAAGAGAATACGCACCTTGCTCGTGAATACTGGTGCTGTTCCGCGCATCTCCACTGATGCGGTGTAGACAAACCTGGGTGTATTGCAAGAAAGTAACCCCTTATACGAAGCTGGGCGCGACGCAATGTGAGTGGGGAAGGAGGAACTGAACTTTTGAAATTCGAAGGAATGGGCGGAAGGGCTGGAGGAAGAGAGGGTGAATTCAATGCTAGGTTGGCATGGTATAAATCGACGCACCAGATATCGTGAAGCCAAACACACTTCGCATTCTCGAACCACTGAAGAATCCAAGGACGGGCCTAGGAATTATTTAGCCTGTGTCGTAAGTAGGAGAACAATATGCGGGTTTCAAAGATTGAAGCCAGAGAAAAAGAGTTGAGTTGAGGTATACCGATTCACTATTCGGACGAGTCGCGTACCGTTGGGAACTCATTCAATTTGCACGTCTCGCGAGAAGGCTTTGAAAAAAAGGATATCATTACATGTATGCCTGGCTC
The DNA here is from genome assembly GCA_029378395.1 of Mycena leptocephala. Taxonomy (NCBI): domain Eukaryota; kingdom Fungi; phylum Basidiomycota; class Agaricomycetes; order Agaricales; family Mycenaceae; genus Mycena; species Mycena leptocephala. The sequence goes on along the minus strand of JARJLF010000257.1, from coordinate 200,464 downwards.
AATACATGACGGGTACTCGAATGAATAGAGAAGTAACGCACTAAATGGAAAGGAAAATGGAGACGGGATGGGTACGCGGGTGGTATCGAAACGGGAATCGAGCGAGAGCCAGCGTCATTTCCCAAGGTGCGACATCGGTGCAAGCGGCTGTGTAGAAACGGCGGCAACAAGGGATCGAGAAACGCGTGCCGGGTACGCTGAACATGGTGCGAAGGCGGCGCGTCAGCGTTCGGGGGAGCCGGGAGCCGAGGGAGAAACAAGGAGCGCGGAGGCAGGCGCTACAGTTAGCTGCGGGGTAGTTTGTGTTGTTGGTAGTCCGGGATGAAGGCGTGTAAGGTGGTACGGAAAGAAAGATAGAAGACGAAGCAGGGGATGTGCGAGGCGGCTGATGTGCACGGTACTGGCTGACAATTCAAGGCGGGGACAGAAAAGGGTGGGTAGGACGGGAACAATAGGCGTCGAGGAAAGCGGTGCGCGCATCCAGAATTGCGTGGGAGGGGCGGGATTTATGTGGAGATGGCCGATGCGGGAAGGAACGCGAGGAAAGGAAGAGCGCAATGTCGTGCGTAGGCAGAAGGCGTAGACTGGGGGTGGTGCGGTGCGGCAATATCCCGCGCATTGTGTACATGGGCCAGAGGGTGAAGGGGGCGAGAGCGGCTTGTTCGTCTTGCTTGGGAGGATGGTCGATGCATGCGCGGGGAGAGGAAAACGAGGGGAATGAGTGAGCGAATATCAACGAGCGCTGGTGGAATGGGACGAGATGGCAGTAAACAACGCACCAATACCCACGATCTCTACGCTGAGCCATATGCATCGCAGGATAGGCATGGGCTAGTGGATCGACGCCGGTGTATGGTGCGCTGAGGCGTTTGAGATTGAGTAGCACATCTAGAAGAAAAAAAAGAAGATATCAACATTGTTAGAAGATAGATCACAGAACGCGACCGTGCGCACCGGGATATTGAGAAAGTATTAGCTATATGAGCCGTCAACGAAGGGATCCGCGGACGGAAGGTCGCCGAGGGTGGTGTTGAGCTTAAGAGAGGCGGGAGTGCGAGCGTCGACGGCAGCAGTGCGCGCAGACAAAATTGTGCCAATTTCAGAGGGAGGTGCACTGGCTATGCGGATGTGAGGGATAGAAGATCGCCCGATGTCGCGCGCAGGAGCGCGGCGGGTCCTGTGCGATCGGGGTGTTCGTGTGTCTGCGGGCGGTAGGCGGAGATGTTGACCGAGCGTGACTCAGTTGTGTTGCTGGATGGCTGTTAAAAGGATGCGGGAGGGGTTAATGGGACGAGTATGAGACCCGGCAGTCGTTGGATAGGAAAGATTACGTGGAGGAGGAGGGTGATGGAAACAACGCACCAGAAACCCACAATTCCCAATGTTAATCCATATCCATCGCAGCAGGTGAATGGCGGGGGCCTAGCCATGTCGTATGTCGCGAGCTCGGGTGTCCGAGGCTCAGCTGCGCATCTACAGAAGCGAAGACGTTCATGTCAGCAGTATATGAAAAGGTAGATGAGTGGACGGATGTCCGCACTGCAGTATTGAGAAAGTAGTAGGTTGGAGAGCCCGCGGGAGACAGAATGGATGGACGGCTGATGCTTGGCGTTGAGGGGCGTCAGAAAAGTCGGGAACGCGGATGGTGGTGGTTGAAGGAGAAGAGCGTCGTTGATGGGAACATCACGCAGCGTCACTTTGGTGACATGCGTGACTTTGGCGTTGTGTTAGAATTGTTGGCGGAATTTTGGGGGGTGGATTTGGAGGAGGAGTTTTTTGGAAGGCATTTTTGCGGGAGCAGGATTTGTAATTTTTTATTTTTTATTTTTTGCAAGGGATTTCTGCTCCCGCATTTTTGCGGGAGCAGGATTTGGGTGTGAATTTATTTTTTACATGGGATTTCTGCTCCCGCAAAAATGCGGGAGCAGGATTTGGGTGTGATTTTTTTACATGGGATTTCTGCTCCCGCATTTTTGCGGGAGCAGGATTTGGGTGTGAATTTATTTATTTATTTTTTACATGGGATTTCTGCTCCCGCATTTTTGCGGGAGCAGGATTTGGGTGTAATTTTTTACATGGTTTCTGCTCCCGCATTTTTGCGGGAGCAGGATTTGGGTGTGATTGTTTACATGGGATTTCTGCTCCCGCATTTTTGCGGGAGCAGGATTTGTAGTTTAATTTTAATTGTTTTGGCTAGGGATTTCTGCTCCCGCATTTTTGCGGGAGCAGAATTTGGCCGTTTCCCTGTCCTGGAACAGGAATCTCAGATAATAAAAGACGCACAGAAGGGGGGAATGGTCCTAGGGGGACGCGCACAGACCCCCCGAAATTTAGTGCGCTCATGTTGCTTGATATCCACAGCAGGACTCGACGGGATGGATGTGGTTTCCTTCATCTTAGACTGGTCAACCTGCCCCTCTGAAGTTGATTTCAAGCGAGAATAGACTTGCCTCGAGGGGGACGCGCACATACCCCCCCGAAATTTAGTGCGCTGTTTGATGTCTGTGGTCAGCCCAACGAGTTCGCCCGTGTCTGCAGAGGCCTGTAGAAACTGGTTGTGTATGCATTTCCAGTTTTCTGGAATAGACCTCGGTGGGAGCCACAAGACATCGGCTTTGTAATCATGGACAGCTTCAAACGCTTCCAGTAAAGGCTTTCCAAAGAGAACTGCCCAAGCACCCCCACTATCAAACACTTCGAATGTTCCCTCTCGTGTTAAACCATCCACATCCACGATGCCTGTCCATGTTCCAATAGATGGAATAAGGCGGCCGTCCGCCATTCTCAAGATACGGTTTGATTGACAGAGTGGTGCTAAGCGGTGACGAACCTGCTCATACACCTGTCGATCCAGAGCAGGCACTAGCGCACCATCGTCGATAACGCTCCGCATTCGTACGACCTCCCCTTTGGACCCATGAGTGCAATAGTATGCACAAAGGGCACTGTTTTTTTCTCTCCCGAATCGCTCACGCTGTACAGGTCAAAAACATGAATTTCAGACGGGTGGTGGTACATGCGCGTGTCTGGGATAACCCCATCATCTCTAGGTTCAGCTCCCTCCCCGCTACCCGGGGTACATGCGAATTCGGGCGCCATGTCATCCCCGAGCCGAGCCTCCGCGAACTCGGGGACCAATGAATCTTGCGCAGAAATAAAGTCTTGGGCCATCGAAAGAGGTGCGCACTCTAATTCGATGACCCTTGGCCTTTTCCCTGGTCTTGCGCGTCGTATTCAGTGGTATCATATTGGGAATTATAAGGAGGATACCATGGCTGGTAGTGGTACGTGGCATTGGGGTCGAAATTATACGATGCGGCAACATACTGGATTGGAGCGGGCGGTACGGCATTACGACGTGGAACACCGCTCGCGCCGTTGCGAATGGATGCGGCAATTTGGCGCCATTTCTTCTCGAGTGGGGGCATTGCGGGATTAGGGCATTCATTCGTCATGTGGCCGAGTAGCGCGCAATTAAAGCACTCGCCGCGAGAATCAAGAGGTGCTGTGCCTGGCGTTAACGGGTACGGTCGAAGCTCATTCGGTCCACGGGCACCGTTCAGAGAATGCCAGTCTGCAATCTGTTTCTGGTAGGCAACGCGTCCTGCGTCCGTAGGCGGATGATGGATCAGTACATTTTTCTCGAGGTCCATCAATCGCTCTGTGTCCGGGCGGTAACTTCTGGGTGGGGCCGCAGCCTGAGCGGGCTGTTGAGGGGGTGCGAAGGTAACAGGACGAGGTGCTGGAGGTATGAATTGTGGATACGACGGGTATGGCTGAGGTGAGAAGTGTTGCGGATGGATTTGTGCCGGGAGCTGTGATGTCACAGCGTGACGCGGTGTCGGCTTGACTGCCATCTCGATCCTCGCCTCTTTGGCCTTCGCATGGACTATTGCAGCTTGTTTCAGGTCCACAACGGCTGTTTCCAATGCTCCCCAGCTGGTAAAGCTGGTCCCTGGCACCAGCAACTCCCGCATTACCATCGGGAGCTTCTCGAGCACGACACCGATGAAAAGCCCGTTAGGATCCGGAATGTCGCCCGCAATCCTCGCCACTTTCCGAACCCACACGACGTGGCCAAACTCCTCCACTCCTCCATGCTTCACCCTTTTTCCGATGTCCTCCACCTTCAGCTGCTCTGCGAACAAGTCCTCAATGGCATCTTGGCCAACGCGCTTAAGGGCAGCTCGTTTCGGCCACTTGGCGTCAAACGCCGCCGAGATAGTTGCCCAGGTCGCCTTGGCTGCAGTCTGTGCTGGGTCGTCAAACCACGCGTCTGCAGGACTTCCCGATGCGAGGCCGAGCCCGAGTGCCTCGACTTTGTCCGCATCACCCAGGTTCTTTCCCATAAATCTTTGCATCAGCCTCTTCTTAAAGTCGTGTGGATTCTCGCCTGGTCTCCCATCTCCGTAAAACATTTTTTCCTCCGTCATCTCGTCGTCAATATATGCCGTCTGCAAGTGCACCGGTGGCTGCTGTGGTTGGGAAGGATTTGAGGGAGGTCCCGCGCTAGACGAAACAATAGATGTGATAGGAGGTGCCGCGAGGGCGGTGGGACTCGGAGCCGCGGCTGTCGTCGTAGGATCGGCAGAATTGCGGGCGACGAATCGTCCCGCAGGGCCACGAAGAGTGTGTTTGGTCGTTGTAGGAGGGGTGTATGGACCACGTAGAGAACGCGCAAATGCGTTGTCGTCGTCCAGATTGTTATCAAATGCCTCGTGTTTCAGCGTTCAGCGTGGGCAGCAAGTTTTTCCAGCAGAAACAGCAAGAGCAGCAACAGCAATGCGCGGTCGAATCGCACTCCAATCACCAGATGGAGACGCACGACCTAGCCCAGAAACCTAGTGGATAGCACGTAGACGTGGAATACAAGGTGCGATAATAATGCTTCTGCCTCGAGGCAGCGCCTAAACTACTCATCTGATCCTCTAGCCAAACACGACCCAGCGCGCTAACCCGCTAACCCAAAACCACCACTACACCGTTGCATCGCGCATAGACCGCAAGCGCGGTCGTGCCCCTGCTCGCCCGCTTCATCCTCCACCTCCTCCCTGCCCGAAAAACCCTCACTCCCCGGTGTCACCCTCTGCTTCACTAGCGAAGTACTTCTCTTCTGCGGGAGACATCGTACACTAGCTCCGGACTCAGCGAACCACCACGGGCGACATTATGCCCGTGGCCGGATTGGGGGCTTGGGGATCCGCCGCGCGCGTATGCAGCTTCGGGGGACAACGAGCGTCGCTCGTGCGAGTGTGTCAAGGTGTGCGAGTGGTGCCCGTGTGATGAGGAAGAGGGCGGCCGCGGTATTGAAGGCGCTGGCTCGGCGGCGAACGGACGAAGCGGGACTGTGGGGCGGGAGTGATGAGGGTCAAGGCAAAACAGGCCGTCGTCCTGTACGCCGACGAAGTAGTATGATGACGAAGGACGCCCGACCGCGATGCCGACGGACTGAGGGAAAGTATACAGGAGCTAGGGATCGTGTCAGTGACTGGTGTACGAGAGCGAGCAAGGGAGAAAGGGAAAGGATATCGCGAGAAGGAAGGTAGTGGAGAAGACGGGACGGGAAGGTACAGTGCGAAAAGCGAAGTGAGGATACGCACCTTTATCGTCTCATAATATATCGGGTTAACGCCGTCCAGCCCCAGCCGTATCCCGAGCAGTGGTAGCACGGGCCGACGCCCCACTGTTCCGACTCCTTCCCCTTCTTCGAGCCAGATCCATGCGCGGACGACGAGTGCCCATGAGATGAGACGGACGCCGCGGAAGGGGAGATGTTGTTATCTTCGTTGTATGCCCCATCTGCATCGGCATGTGAAGAAGAAGGCGGATGCGAGGGCAAAGTATCTGAATATAAAAAAATGCGATCAGTACAGGATTTCAAAGAAAAACAGAGACGTACTGGTCGAATCATCTGAGCAAGAAGAAAAACGCCTGTCTGGGGATGCACTCGCACCCACGCAGCACGGGCATGGCGGGCCTGACACCAGCCGGCATATTCCTCCACGGGAATCCCTTGGGCGTATTGACAAAAATCAGAGATGGTGGTGACGGCAAAGGAGAAACGGGGAGGCTCTGTGGGGGTAGAAAGAATAATTAGGGCGTGTAGTAAACGGGAACGGACAAGCCGTCGCGCCTAGATAAGAATGAGCAGATTTACTTACCTGGGCGGCAGAAACTCTTGCAGTTTCGTCGTATAGACCCTGCATGCATCGTACCCATTCAAAAAGGCGCCATGGGATGCGTTGTCACGTCGTGGCTTGGGTCGGAATCGAGAACGAGGCGGATACCTTTGGGGGGAAAGGGAAATGTGAGTGGGCGGTCTTTTTTTTTCTTCTTGAGAAAAGTGAAGGAAAGAATAGCATGGGAACAGACCTTGGCGCCGAGCATGAGAGAGCAGAGAGGGTCGGATCATGGCCCATGCAGCTGTGAGCGACGATGGGCACGGTGGCATGGGCGCGACGGCACCGGGGACGAGGGCGGTGGAGCCAGCGTATACGACGGGGCAGGAGAGCATAGGAGAGCGGCGGTGTGGCGTTGGGCGAAGGAGGGCATGCGCGCCGCCGACGGCGTGCAGGTCGTGGTGAGTAGGTTAGAAGCGTCGTGTGGCATGACGTCGGCTAGCGAGAGGCGGGCGCCACACGCGCGCAAACAAACGCGTCGCGTGGTAGCGGCGGCGGCGGTTAGGGTTGATATGCGGAGGGAAATCGCACAGGCACTGCGTGCAGGGTGTTCAATAGAAAATTGAAGACAACGACAAAAAAGTCCAGAGTGAAAACACATAGATTGTGGAAAAAAACCTCCCGGAAATTGCTCTTGATTCCCGAATCCCGCGCAAATGGTTGTGATATACCACACCTGTACATAGAGATCATCCAAAAAGAGGAAGTTGAAACCGGCATCTGATTCAGATTCGAATTAATGGACCAAAGACAAGGGCTTGAAAACATCACGAGACAGGTCTGCCGAACTTCCTTGATTATTTGCATAGCAGAGGAGACGTCTGGCCATGAGGGAGTCGCAGACGCCGAGTCAACGCGGGAGTTGCAAACTCGTAGGTGGTGATGATGGTGAGAAGGAGAAGATAGCGCAAAAGAGAAGAAAAGATGGCGGTATCAAAATAGACGGTAGACGGCGGTACCACTGCCTTTCGTCCGGGAATTCGAGCTTAATCAGGGGAGCGATGGCTGCATTCAGCAGGAATGAAATCAGGAACGGAACCAAGATAAGCGAAAGGGTCGTACCTAGGTTAACAGCCGTCAGGAAATGCTCTCTGTCGAGGTACAGAACTCCGAGAAAGGCGTTCGAGGTGCCGGCCGTGAATTTGGAAAAGAGAGGTAACTCAAAAACACAGTCAGTCGTGTCCGAAATATACGGAGTTGAAGATTATTATAATGAATGAGTTCTCCCCGCCCCGTAAACGCGTGAATCGCAGCGACTCTGTGGGACCTGTGGTGACACCCAGCGTGCGGCGTTGAAGAAGCTGCACTTGAGCTGCACCGCGAGGGAAGGGGTTGCAGAGAAAATGAACAATAAGAAGCAAGAAGCAAGTGAAGACAATACTCACCAGGTTACCACAAATAGAGGTTGAAAAAAAGAGAATCAATGTAAAGTGCGGTATTGAACTTAGGTCGAGGGAGGGGCGACTGATTCAATCCGTTCAGATTAATGGCGCAGGTGTGTTGTAGAAAGGCTTAAACAGGATGTCGTTGAATAGCCTTGCCTGGCTGGGTAAAATGAACGTGCGGTGCGGTGCGAACTCCAAGGCAAGTCAGTCTCGTATAAGAATGCATAAAAAAGGGAAACTCACTTCGACGCGGGGTGAAAGTTCGTTTGGAGTCTGGTCAACGTTCGAGTGAAGGTTGAAGTCGATGACATTTTCACCTGATCACATTGAATGCAACTGATTGCCGATGAAGTTCAAACCCTTAGCCAAGGTTGAATGCGCTCCAATGTGGATGAACTGAGATGTATTTCAGCCCAGTGATGATCATATATATGAGGAATTACGCGGACAGGGCGCACGTGCACGTCGACGTATTTTGAAGATAGACGTTGAGAAGAGCATCTGGGATTGTTCAGGCGCATCTGGCCAGTAGAGTGCAACCAAAGGCCAGTGTGCAGAAGGTCCGTTGAATAGTAAAAGAGAACGTACTACGATGCGTCATTGGTTCGTTCAGGCTGCCAGCTTAAATTGGAATTCGATTTTAGCGAGAAAAAGACAAAGAAAGAAAGGGTAGGACAAGCTTACCGGAGCGAATTATTAACCGGTTGGATTCGCGGTGCGCGTATGGAGATAGGGAAGCTGCGACGACGTCGTATTCGGCGTCTCAACATGGCCGCATGGATTCATTGTGTCTATAAAATTTAGTTAGGCCAACGGCGCCCCTTCCACGGATTAGAGTCCTAGGGAAAAGGATCGATTGACACGGATTCGAAATTGCAGTGTCCTCACCAAAGAATTTGCGACGTAAGAGCAGGTCCTCATGCAAAAGTCAAGAGGAAGTCGAGAAGCAATGCACGTACAGCTCAATCCGTCTCCCGCCAATCTCTTTTGGACGCGGGTTTCCAGAAGTGCGTGCTTATTCCGCCGGCGTGCAATGACGATAGAAGCTTGAAAACGCTATGTCAGTCACTGAAGGCGCTGGATTACGAACATTAAATACGGAAAGAGAGTGGATTGAGGAGCGGAGATTCAAGCGACCGTCCCGGCGGCTCGCGACTCTCATCCTTCAAGACCGATCGCAGTAAGAAGAATCCCGTAGTCTTGTTTCCAAGAGTCCAGGCGCTCGAGGACGAAGCCATAGACCACTTTCCGCTCGTATTGGATGCCAACATCCGTCCCAAACCGCATTCAACAAATGTGCACCACGCCGGCGGCCAGGTTTCTACAGTGTGCTGGATTGTATGGGCAAATGCGTGAAAGAGCTGTGAATTCTGCAGTTCAAACTCCGCTAAAATCATTCCCCTTGCTTATAACTTATCTATGCGACGGCAGCCGTCCAGGTTGAGGTTGAGGCCAAATGTGATGAGCTTTATGTGTTGTATGGCGACTGACTTTCTCCAGCAGCAGCCGCGGCCGACGACGCCAGCAATAAAAGTAAGTATGAAATGGGTACACCCAGGGGCGGCTATTCAGACCCATCAACCTAAATCCTATCCGTCTAATCTCAGAATGTGGGGCTACATTCCGGGATTAGATGGATAGTAGCCCTGCCGGCAGATCCGTGACATATAAAAGCGCATTAGCTCTTGAGGTGCGGGTCTTTATGAGATCCCAGCGGTCAATTCCAGTAAGACGAAAGAAGTCGTTCATGAGACATGGTGGAATTGTCCCACTGAATCCGAGGATTGGTACCCCGTACTGTGCCAGAGACGGTATCATCTCAAAAATGGGACGATAGCGACTATCGGTGAATAACTTGTGGATTTCGTCGAATATGATCCACGCTACTCGATCCATGTTGCAAAGGTCGTGAAGATATCTGGGATCAAGAGTGAATACGTGCATGTAAATCAGGGATGAAGTCGAAGGTACATCTGGAAGGATTCAAAGTCGATATGCTCGACAGCTGCGTAAATTATTTCGACGTCCGAGTTGAATTCCCCTTTGGGGTCCCACTTTGAGTGGGTGATCGTTAGGTCGCGCGCACGACGACGGAAGTCTTGGTGGAGACCAGAATGGGGTAGTATGAATATAGTTTTACGGCCATTTGCAAAGGCTTTGGCAGCAACAAGTCCGATTAGCGTCTTCCCGGTTCCGCATCCCATGTTCACAAGAACATTGGTTTCACGCGCGATCATTTTCTCCACGAGAACCATCGTCTCAGGACATCTCACCTTGAAATCAGGGAGAACCTGTCGGAGAGCTGGGAGCCGCGAACCATGGGGACGTACGTCCGATATAGGTCGAACGTCGTGTGGAGAATAAGTGGGTTTGGGACGGGGCCAATACAGCGCCTGTGCATATTGGGTGGTGCGGGTGATTCGGTTGTCGATGATTTTCTCCAGTCGGGGTTGTAGAATGGCAAGAATGCCGTTTGCAATACTGTGCGTGTCAACGCGCGTATCTGGCCGATCGGTTAGACTATGCGAGTGACGGGGGTATTTGAATTACCCTCTGGATCTTCGATCGTAAGCGCCCGAGCGTGCTCATCGAGGAGCGGCTCCAACCCAACCGCGCTGACGCTCAGCGGATGATCTTGGTCGATTCCGATCAGTGCGTGCCACTGAATGCAGCATTTCATACATCCCACGACGTGCTCGGGGGAGATTCCTGGTAATCGGTCGCGATCTTGTTGGTAGACAGCATTGGCGGTTTTGGCGCTGTGGTGGGCGACCACGTCAAAGAAATAAGTCTTTGCAACTTCAAACTGGCGCGGATCACCGTGCTTTCGGAGGAACGTCGAGACTATCTTCCGGTACTTTGTGATCGGTAGACGTACACCTACGGGCGGGTCCTCTGTCAAATCTCCCATCATGCGACTGAGGTCGTTGGACGAGAGATTTGCGCTGAGACGTGGCCAGAGCGCCTCGTGAAACCTACGAGCTGAGGCTTCGCCGAGAAGCTTCTGTGCAAAGACGGTTTGGAAGGGACGACAGACGGCAAGTGAGAAAACGAGATCCCGGGAAACGGAGGGAGGGGGAGTGAGGGATGTATCGGTCCTTCATCCGTTTGTGCGAGGTCTTGTCCTGGATTCCGAGGAGCGTCAGATTGTGATATAGGAATTGCAAGTTCCTAATCGAGCACACAGGCCGATTGCGCAAATTCTGTGCAGCCAGGTCGGTTGCTCGACCTGACCCGCCGGCTCCGAAAATTGCTCGGAGGATCAGTTTATCGCTGGCGAGATCGAATGCGTGCATAAGGCGAAGGGCGGGATCGGGGCGCCAAACAAGTTGAATGTATGTGAAAGTGTCGGCGCGTTCGGGATCTGACAGAAGCCACTCCCCGTAGGAGTTTTGGAAATTGTGGAAAGGATTGTCGGGGTGGTCCAGGAAACACCACCCAGCCGAGCGGTTGTGTGGGTTATCAGCTATGTCGCGCAGGGAGATTGTGAGTTTGAGCTGCTCCGGAAGATTCTCTCCGAAGAATATCTCGTCCTTTACATGCTGCTCGTAGTCTGTCTGTAGATTGTCCATCAGGGTCGTGAAGTCCGACAGGCGAATTAGTTTCCCGTCCAACGTGAGTTCGCGTCCGTGTTCGTCCATGAAGGATGCGCCAGCGTCGGTGTATTCATTGGCCCGAATAATGCTTCGGGACGAATGGTGGTTAAAAAGCCATGCCATCGGCGTCTCCTGCATATCCTGCAGGTAAACTTTCACTTTTTCGTACGCCCTATATACTGTCAAAAACGCGATGTGGTCGGCAAAAAAATGAGATGCGTACTGGAAAACTGATAATGGTTGTATCACCGGTCTCATGCTTCCTTCATACGCAAAGACCGCTTCCAGAGGCTCATCCGTGCGGATACATTCACGATCTTTGTGCTTGGTGCCGGACGCACATCAATGCCGATCCGTATGTTCCATTTTCGACAGGGATATCAGCTCTCTAATATTTGTTGCAGTCGTTTCAAGGTCGACGACCGTGGCTGAGGTTCTCAACACTATTTGGAGCCGTGGATATTTGCCCTCGAATTACTATGTATCTCACATGCTTGCGACGATGGGCCGCAATCCGCGGTTACTAGCAGGCCCCGAGTCGATGGCCCAGCTCGAGCTGACGTCCCTTTCCCACCTGCAGCTCCGTGTTCGATTGCCCGGCGGTGCACGGTCATCCAACTCGCGTACGCTAACTCATTCCTATCATTATTTCCCATTCTCATTAGATCCAAGGCGGAACGGACCCCCGAAGCATCTTCCTCTCAATCCCGCAGCGCTTCCACACCCGATTCACCATCCAAACACACTCGTTCCAAAACTAGGCGTCTGACCGATGATGAAGTGCCGGTCATCGTATCTCCTCCGAAAAAGCGAAAGGCGGCGGACAAGGATCTCGAGAATTCGGATCTGGCCGTGTGGAACGAATCCGACGAGGCAATAATTGGCAAGAAATTCCCTGTTTTCTCGAGGTCTCGTAATTAACCGTTCTTTCAGAAAAAGCGACAAGCTCCTGGACTTCCCCCGTTTACAAACATTACAATATTTCTCTTGAACGCGAGCTCGACAGGGACGGTGAACCCTACTGCCTTACATTCAAATTTACCTGCAAACACGATCCGAAAAACCACAAAGTCCAACGACGCAGGAGATCGCAAAATGCTCAGGGAACCAAAAACCTTCAACGGTCGATGGAGCAGTGCTGCAGAAAGCGGGGCGTTGCGGCAGATGTTGACTCCAGCAAGGGGGCTCAACAGGATCTATTCCGTTCCATATCACGCTATACTCTCGCACACCATCGCGCTCTGATCGCGCTGCGCTGTGCGCGCTCCCATCGGCCCTTCAACTCAGTCAAGGACGAACTTTATTTAGAAGAGGTGGAACTCTTGCGGCCGGGCACGCATGTTCCATCTCCGAGTACTGTCTCTCGTGATGTTCAAACATTATATCTAGAGGGATCCTTTGCTCACCATGCTCCAAATCAACGCAATACTGTCTAATCGGCTTCGACGTAACGTAGTAACTTCTCTGGGTCTGACTCTCGCAGATACTGTCTAGATCTCTCAGCTGAATTCTTTCAACCATGGCACACCAGAGAAAGCTTCACAACCTCAAATAAAAGTACAGCCATCACAGATCTATGACCCGCCCCCGAATTGAACGGTGGATCCTCCGCAAGTAGCTGGATTTTGCCATAGGACTCCTCTGCCGCTGTCGTCTGTTCCTGCCTCTATCTGAACCTAGTGCTGTTAGTTCTAATCCTTCCTTGCACAAGGTCAGGCTACCCGTCTTGGCCGGTCATCTGCATCGACATCCGAATTCTCCTCCGCGCTAGACTGTCTTTCCGGCTCCATCTGTCCTTGGATACTTCTTGGCTTTGCCTGCAGGAGCGGCCTCAAGGAAGCCGAGGAACAAAAGCAAAGAAAAAGCTTAATGGTGCCTTCAGGATGACCTGCGCCCCGAATCGAACTGGCGATGCTGCTTTTCAAAGTTGACATTTCCATATCCGCAGTGGACGCACTCAGCGCCGGGGATCTTCTCTGACATTTCAGCTTATCGCAGAATAATCACTGGTGTTCCTGCTGGTTTCACCTCTCGCTCGTGTAACCCTGCTTTATACGTTCTTCAAGGCGCGTCATGCCGGAATCTCTCTTTGATTTGCTCCCCTTGCCCCGATGCAGCCTCATCTATCCTGGCCGTTCTCTTCGGTCGTATCGAGGTACAGTTCAAGTTGCAACTCGGGTCGTAACCGTGCAGTTCAAGCCACGCGGTTGTAACTCTCATTCTCAACCCCAAGTCGATGGAGTGCCAGAAGCCGTGGTGGACCGGCGTCGTCACCTTCGTTAGGTTAGTCGACAATCCAGGTCGTACACGGAGGAGCGGGGTTCGACTCTCTACGACGGCATAGGTCGATGGTAGAGTTTCTCTTCTTTTTTACCTCTCATCTTTACTTTTCGTCTTTCTGGGTGAGCTGTTGTGTGAATTTGCTACATACTCTGCTGCCACTCGCCGAAGGAGATGCATCCGACAGATCAATTCTCGCCCAACAACCACATCATTTCGGTCCCTCTTGGTGCTATGGCTCGCACTGCCGCTTCATAGAATCCTCATACACCTTTCGAAAGCCGCCGTCCACAATGGTGGTCACCTTCATGCAGTATCAGGACCTCCATGGATATTCGGGTTTGATTCCCTACACGGCTTGGGGAGGTCAGGTTCAAGCTACCCTCTTACTATCACCGCAAATTGAAACATTGATTCGCATCCATAGAACGACTCTGTCAGCTGTAGTGGGCGGCCCGCATCGCTGCCAATAGATCTGCGCCCCCGTTCATCGAAACTGAATGTGGAAGTCGCCCGTTCGGTTCGATCCGAGTCGCGGCGTGGATCACCTGAAGGGTTTTTTTTTCTCTTTCTGCCTTCTTTCGTTTCCTTTGCCTTCTCTTTGAAAATCTTTCAGCCGTGGGGTGTTTGATTGCGTGTGAGACGGTTCCGCCCCAACGGAGAAAGACAGGGTGAATGGGAGTGTGTTGGTTGGGTTCTCACACCGTAAGGGGCTTGAGCGGGCAAGGAGATTTTGACGCAGCACCGACGTTTGACGCATGCAACGTCAGTCTGCGTCAGTTGAATTTGCGTCAATGTTTGAACTTACATTTGCTGCCGTCCCTGAGGCCTGATATCCCGGGGGCATCTAGCAGGGTCCTTAGTACATTGTTTACAGCAAAAAAACATACAGATAGTCATCGTTGAGGTCGTCGAAAACCTTTGACTAGATTCCGTGCAACGTCAATCAACATCAGTAAACGTCAATGTCACGACGTCACAAACGTCACTGCGCCGATCTGCGCAGCACTGTTTAAAACAAAATAGGTCCATAGGAGGACCGAGTACAATGTTGAGGTCAACCTAGAAAGTTTGTGGCCCTTAGCAGCAGAGACATCGGGAGTGAGAGATGGGCAGCAAGAGTGCTGAGAGATTGAAACAGTTGTGTCTAAGTATGAGACAGAAAACATTGGTGGCTTGTACAATGATGGTGCAGAAGCTAGACAGAGCGACGTTGAGCGACGCAACATCGGCGCATTGACGGCGCATACAAAGTTGAAATTGACGTTGAAGTGACGCGGACCGGTCACACTGACGTTGCATCACGGCGGAAGACCGGCGCAGATTGACGCAGATTGACGCAAACGAAAACTGCAACTGACGCTGCGAGGCGCAGGTTTGACGTTGCAAGGCACTGGACTGACGTTGAAAATCGGCAGCACTGGTATCTGATCAAGAATCCCATTCAAAGTATGTATGCCGAAACAATTCGCGCCGCTAGCATTTGCATGTTGACGTTGTATTAATTGGTTCAACCTTCCACCAAGGTTTCTTTTTGAGAATCTCAGGTCACAAACTACTCAAATACATTCACCATGAGTGCCAGTCAGCTTAAAGAGTCCGCTGGCTGAGCATGCACATTTTGTAACTGTTTGGGCCGATCTGCGTCAGTACGTGCGCCGCTCTGCGTCAATGCACAGCCACCCTGCGTCAGTTGTACATTGACGTTGACTGACGCATCCACATGGGTTTTTACATTAACGTATGGAACGACTATGATAGAGCTCTAGTAATGCCTGGTTACCACCGCAACCCATCGATGTCCACCCTAATCAAGTTATTCATGAAATAGTCATAGAGCCAGAAAGAGTGTCTCGAGCGCATAGACCGCAAATTTGCCCCAGACTGTCAAAGAGCGTCAATTATGGGTTTCGTGTACCATCCTGCAATTAATACAAGAGAAAACTCTAAACATAAAGGTCATCCTACACATTTTCAACAAATTTTGTTTGGACAGCGACAAAAAACTTGCTACGGTTCAACCTCCACACTCCACGAGTAGTATCCTTTTGGTTCAATTTATCCAAATTGAATGCTCATCATGCTAATAACTTAATTGTTAGCCAAATCCATACTTCACCGATGCGTACGCCGGCCAGCGTCAATGGTGCGTCGCTCTGCGTCAGTGCACAGCCACTCTGCGTCAAAATTGCACTGACGCTGACTGACGCATCCAGTGAGGGTATTCTGAATCAGTAGGTAATATTACTCTAATATATCGCCTGTGGGACATGATAAGACAAAGAGCCCGTTATTTGAAACATGGGCCGAGTTATTGACAAATTTTTCTTCAGTTCGGGAACACTCTAGATCTGCAGTGACATAAAAAATGACTGCACGGTGAAGCGACATAGACCGTAAGTCCTCCGTAGCATATTTAAATACAACCATGGCCAAAAGTCTGACTGTGCGGCCACTGAACTCGGCAAAACAATGAATTCAACTGATTGGGGTTTGATGGCAAATTAACTACTCCCGTAAGTAACAATCTATTGGCTGACCCCAGGTCATTTGCCCTTTGTTTCCAGGCGTTCCGAGTGCCCAATTCACTTCCATTGAAACAAATATAGACCAAAAATTCAATCGAAAGGCTGGACCTGGTTGTGCATGTGTGGACCCCGTCATTCATACTGCATCTCAGTTTCCCCGACTTATTCTGACTGACATTTCATATATATCAAGGACTCCAATTCGAGGCAGCAGATCATGTATTCAAAGTCCACGCGTAAACAATAGGCCAATCAGGATCAGATATTTTTCGCATTTGGATCCATGCTGTTCGGAATCAGATATCAACGGCGTAAAATTTGTTTGCCCTGGATCCCCATCAATTTTAAAATCGAGCTGAAGAGGGTCGGAAAAAAATTCAGTAAATGTGCTGGTCTACGCATTAGTTTAGGTCTCGACTCGGTGCAAGTCCTTTTTCGTGTAGTGCTTGATTTGGTTTCAACTTGGACTTTGGGCAAGCCGTTCGTACAGACTTACGGTACAGTTAGTTGTGTTCGGTGCTGGTAGAGGCAGAAACATCGAATTACAGATGAGCCTTCGGCGCATTTCACAGAGCTCTCGGACGAGATGTCAGTCCATCCGGGTGTGTTATTCGTCTTTAAAAATCAGACCAGGTGGCGAGTTGCCACAAAAAATGGGAGTAGTACTTGGCGGCGAACAAGGCGTTGATAGGTGGAAAGCTGCATTCAATTTGAGAAATCACAGGTTAGAATATATTACACTTAGGCCAAATGACTTGTGCGGGACGAAGGCATGAACAATGAGGAATATAGCGGTCTTGTCCGGTCGAACCCCTGCGGCGTTCAAGTGACTTGCAAATGGCATTGAAGACCTCGAGGTGGAGCAGGGGTACCGGCTGTGAAGTGGCGATGTATGTTTTATACGGCAATGAATACGTGCGTCAATGTGTTGTGGCGTGCGTCAATAAATATGGAATCCTACAATATGACTACAGTGTGACACTGCGTCAGTGTGACACGTCGATCTTGCAACGTCAATCAAGCGCCGATCTGCGTTGGTTGACTAACGTCACAACGTCAGTCAAACGTCAGTGCAACGTCAAAACGTCACTTTCACCCTGCCCGGCTTGAGCGTGAGCCTTTTTCTCGGTCGGGGAGAGTTTATTCAGCATAGAACTCAGACCACCACTGACTCGGTAGTGGGAGGTCCGCCTCCGCTGGTTGTTGCCTTATATTTCATGGCACGCGGAGTTCGCCCGTTCGATCCGGGCTCGAGTCACTAAAGTAGCCGTCCACCATTTTTTTTCTGTGCCTTCTGTCCCAAACGATGTGTTTGTTGGTTGGATCCTCAACGGGCGTGGCGGTTTGACGGGTTGGAATGGGAGAAGGATGGATTTCAATGTTGGTTTTTTCAAGAGGAGCAGGGCTAGCGAAGCAGACAATTCGGAGGTACGCATACCTTCTTTTGTGCGACGAACGGTACTGAATTAATTTGAAATGTAATGTCCCAGCACCCTTAGTGGAAACGTGATGCCTGACGGCGATTCAGTGGGCCACTCACATCTCCGGTGTCCACACCCCACTGCCTGCCACCTTTTCTGCACGGCCTGCAAGAGAGTCGTCAACTGGACTGAAACTGAAACTGAAACTGAAGTTTTATTGGGTCGCCATACCTGGCCCTAAAGGCTACGCGGCAGTACAGTAACTCCAGTCTTTCCTTCACGGTCTCTATTCTCATTCTCTTTGTCACCCTCTTTATAAAATTACGGCTGTCTGCCTGTCATCTCCGCCAATGATTGCTTCGATGCCACGCGATCCGCAAGGCCGGCTCCCGCAGTCCCGTCGAGCCCTCCGCTCCACACAATCGCCACTCCATCACCTCTCCTTCAGGTAGACTCGCGACATGGGAACTCTACTGTTTGCCGGTGGGAAATTTATTTATAATTCTCCCTCAACCTCTAAAGACAGTCGACTGCAATCAATTTGCCACTCAGATTTGGCTTTATTTTGAAGTTCGACCGAAGTGCGCCCCACCGCACTCTTGTATTCTTTATGTTTGGGTGTGGATTCGATAAGATTTGTACTAAGGGTATCGCGAATGTATCAGGACATCAGATGTATTATTCATTGGGATTCAGAAAAGTACAGTGGGACGGAAGGGGAAAGCAAATATAATGGATCGTGCGGAGTGAATCCTCCATGGCAACGCTGTCCTCCTTCTCATTCGGATTCGCCTGACACCGAGGGTGCGTTGAGTCGAAGAGCTCGCGTGGCGGCGTTGCGCTAGTACGGTGCGGGGTAAGGCTGGATGGGAGGAACGAACGAGTCAAACACGCTGGGGTGGATACGGAAGAACTGAAGACGTACGCAACTTCCTTGTACTGCCCACAAACGACACGACATCCGGCGCCTCGGACGTCGACAGCGCCGCAGCGCCGCGGCCCGATGCCTCGCGGGGTTTGTATCAGCAATGCGCGACCAAGAGGTGGGAGGAACGAGTGGGACACGGGTGGATTAATAAACAACGGAACACACACCTCACTTGACTGTCTTTTCAGCGAGACGACGTCCCGCACCGCGCCCGCATCCCCATCCCGCTCGGTACCCATCGCCATCGCCATTGCAATCCCCATCCCCATCACATTCTCGTACTTGCACCCGATCCAAACACCAGCATTTCCCGGCGCCGCTCCACCTCCATGCTTCCGCAATCCCACAGGTCCCTGGTACCCCACCCCCGACGCGCAGAGCGTAGGTTGCGAACATTGCCGGCTCGAACCCCCGGTGGTTGTTCCTCCCGACCTGGGGAGATGGGTCGGTCCCGACTTCCCACTCTTCCGCGGCAGATGGGTGGCCGTGGGACGTCGGACGTGCGCAGCCTGAGGGACGTCGTATGCGTCGTGTGGAATGTGCTGGCAAGCGCCGGCGGTGCGCGATGTAGTTTGTGGCACCGGTACGCGCGTGATGATGGAGGGACGGCTGGGAAGAGGACAGTGGCGAGGGCGAGCACGGCGGCAGTGGAGGACGACGACGAGGACCGTGGGTATGATGGTGAGGATCTGGAGGTAGAGGAAGTCGAGTTAAGCCTGCAGCGGGAGGAGAACAAGTTTGGAGTGCTGTAATACAAGTTCAAAGATCCGGTTTAACGCTCCCCGTTTCAAGCTGGCGCCGTGTTCGGGCCCACGGTGCAGTAGAAACGAAGCTTCCCTCCGCACGTCGCGCGTCTCGACCTCCACCGTATCGCCGTGCATCGCAGCAAATCGAAGCATGAAGTGTCGCGCGGGTTGCGGGAGACGTCGTGGTCGGCGCCGATGGCACGCGATCGGGCGACTATCCCCGCTACACGCGTGAGGATGGAGGTGAGGCGCGAGCAGCGGGCTGGATCCCGGCGGTGGGGGACGTGGATGAGAAAAGACACAGAGGAAGAGCGTCCGAGGCTTGCAATCGAGGCGTGATTCAGCCGGACTGAAACAGGATCGCAAATATACTATGAACACACCTTCAAAGGTCTTGAAGAGATCTTGGTCAAACCTCCGCCCCTCAGGGGGAAGGTACCAAGTCTCGCGCAGCTCCGAAGGACGCGTGGAAGGGCTGGTGAACACTTTGGATTTTGGAGATGAAATAGAAGAAAGAGAGAGAGAAAAGGAAGACGTATTGGAGAACATTTCTGGCAGGTCGATCGTGGAGACTTGCAATTTAATTATGGTCAGTTTCTGTAGCGAAGATACAATGATCAAGTCATTTTTGTTGGCTGATCCGGAATTCCATTTACAACGTTGGTACTCCGAGCAGTGAGCAAGGGCGGTTGGTTTGGGCGGTAAGCTGCGTGTTCCGAGTCAGAAACTGGACGCTCCACTAGCTCTCGGATACCAAGTTACCTTGGAAGAGGGAATTTTGACCGACTCACCATTGCTTGCAACTACAGGATGTGGGATAAGCCACATCGCGGGTCGGTTGACATAAATCGAGGATACATTTTCGATGACACCTTTGATCCGATTAGCTGGTACCGGAATGGGTGGGCAAGGCAATTAAGCTTCGCACCGGATTCCTGGATATAGTGCGAAAGGCCGGACTGTGGGTACACCCCACATCCCCGACATACGCTACAAGCCCCTGCTGTAGATATGCAACCCAACGCCGCGAAGACGCGACACTTCGAAGAGCTCAACACAACGGATGGATACATGGATCAAGACAGTTAGCGTAAGAGACCATACCTGACATAGGTCTCTCGTGCACCAGCGCGCGAGGATAGCGACGCCTCCACTTCATCGAACAGCGAATATCTGATGGATGTGTAGTGTGCCGCCACGCCGTGCTCGTCCGATATGCACAGCTGCGCCGCACCGTGCGCCGCAGTATGCCCGGGCCCTGCACATCCCTGTTCCCGACCGAGAGACTGATCACGAACGGGACCGGCGAGGGCAGAAGGCGCAAAGGGAGGGTCAGGAGCGGACACACGCGATGTAGCTGGAAGCATTGTATGGAACACGGACGCACAGGAGCACCCGGGCTCGGGTGACTGATAGAGATAGCCGCGCAATGGGGCGGGGCTAGACCACTGTAGCTGGTGGAAGTGCACGAAAACTGTGCAAGGCAGCCGATGGGCAGGAGAATCGCACGCAAAAAAGACAGGCATGGGCGCGGGTGAAAATGGTGGCAACGACTACGGACGGCGATGTGTTAATCAATGGAGTCGACATAGAACTGGGTGGCGTGTTCAGCAGGCTCGAGCTGGAAGACGGGAGTTCCAGGGAATGGCCGAGAGGAGAGATGGCCATGGTACGAACGGCGTGCGGGGATGGCACGCACGATGCATATATATAGGTGGCAAGAGAAGCACGAAGATTCTTGCACTGGTGGAGAGAGGATGCTCATATTATGCATCTCATGCATCAAGGCGAAGAGGGAGAAGACGATGTGCGACTGGACGAGGCCGTTCATGCGGCGCGGCGAAGAGTGAAGAGAGGGAGGAACCCTCAAATGTGGAAAGAAAGGAAGAACTTCCGAAGGAGGGCGATGAACGAACCGAAGAACAGAGTAGAATAGGAAGTAGACGCACGCACGCTGCTGCAGCTCCTCCTCCCTCCCTCAGGCCTCAGGCTCCGAACCCTGCCAGTGGGTCCCTGACGTCCGATCTTATCCCCGATCTCTAGCGCCGAGGCAGGCGGGCGGGCGGGTGTCATGCTGCGGTCTTGTGGTTGTACTTTGCTGGACGCTGTAAGACGAATGAGATGCATAACCAGCCGTCTTGCGAGGAACTTCAAGAAGAGAAAAGAAAGGATCGAATGAGTCGCAGTGCCTGCGTCATCGATTCGACACCGATGCGGCAAATGCCGCCGTGTAACGTCACGTCAGGTTCTTCCATTCGCTTCCTCTCTTTCATCGGCGCGTGCGCCTTGCTGTTCGGAATGGCTGAGACTTTCGGGCGGCTCTCCAACTCCGAGGGTTCCTGCAACGTTCCTGGACAGGACGGAGCACCGAGGTCCCATCCGCGCTGCCGTCGCCGACTTGCCTGGAGTCCTGGACTCGAGTCTGCTAGTCCCTCGAGTCCCGCTGGCAAGTGCTTCCGTTTTCATTTTCTTCTGGCAAGATGACAGCGTTCCTCACTACACTACACACACGACATACTATACAACAGCGCACACAATACACTCCACGTCTACGCCCGTCCCACGTCCGGTCCCCTTAGCCTCCGGGCTGCCTCCCGCTCAGCCTCCCGCTCCGTGTCACGCAGGTTCACCGGTATTTTGGCCCCCGTGCTCGAGCTCCCTATCCCGAGCGGTGTCCTTCGCGCATATGTGCTCCCGCGCTTGCGTCGGTCTCGTAGGCGATGGTGCCGCCTCCAACTCCGCGGTGCCCAACCTGGGTCACGGGTGCTCGTTCGCGTCTGGCCCCCTGCTTTCTGTTGTCTGACCCGCTCATTATTTTATCACTGGGGATGAATGGATGAATTGCGGCTCTCCACTAAGTATTCAGCGTCGCGCTCCGACTCCCGAGGGTATCATTCGAGTCGCAAGCTCAATGGCATTCAGAGAGATAAACTCAAATGATAGGCTACGGGGAATTCGTATTACTGTCCAACGGGTGTATTCCTCTCATCTTACTCCGTCTTGGTCCCGTGCGACTTAATTTCCTCGACACCTCCACGCAGGAATGAATTATCGGGCGGGGTGTACCGCACAGTGCGAGCTTTTCTGGATGTTCAAGCATAGGTCCCGGATTCGAAGCCGCGCATCTGGATTCAAGGTCATTCTTGTGCTTTTCTTTCTCTCTTTGTTCCGGTTTGTTTCTCACTTTTCATGTGTCTCTCTAGGCTTTACAAATTATGGCCCTAGCTGGCTCTATGACCACGGACCTGATTGAAAGTCAGTGAGTGTGTGGTTTGGAACCCCGAGGTCATTTACCTTTGAGTCGTCTCATTCAACAAATGTTCGCTAGGGGGGTTTAGGCAGCAGAAACGGGCTTGGTGTGCGGAACACCCCAAGCTTTGTCAGGCAATCTTCTCACAAACAGTGGCTTAGAATCCGTGGTTCGACTCCCGTCGTCTAAATGTGGTGCGTGTTGCGCGATTTTTTCCATGAGCTCCTCCAACTCCAGGTTGAATGTCGGGAGGAATATATGAGTTCATTGGACACATTATCTGCAATACGAATTTACCTCGAGGTCTGTTCTCTTCGTGGTCAACGGATTTTTGCTGAACGACTGTACAGGAGCTACAGGGAGCACCTTTGCCTGTGATGTACGGGACACCACAAGCTATCTTGACGAGCTCAAATGTAACTCGAAGTCTGGGGTTAACTCCCGCCTCCGCATGGTCCGAATGCTTAGGGTCGAGATTTTACTTTCCCTTCCCCATGTTTCATTCATTGAGTGTTTTCGTAGGAATCCTCCGTTAAACTCGCCAGACGTAGTCCCGGAAACCCTTGGGTTTCGATGGGTTCTTGTCTCCTCTTTGTCACGACTACCCGCAGTCGTACGTGGTGTACATATGACACGGCAAGCTTCCCTGAAATTGCGAGGTGAACGTAGCTCGCGGTTTGGTTCAACTTGTCTTTGCTCGACAATACCTAGGAGCACGAAATCAGTGCTTTCGAAATGAAACGAGGAATTCCAAGGATCCGGCGGTCCAGAGTTCGAACTCTGCGTCCGAATATACCAGGAGCTTGTGAGCAGTCATTTTCTTTGTCATAAATCCCAAGCTTATTCTCGCCTTTGATTCAGCGTTCAAAGATGACTGGCGCGCGCAATACATTCAACACCCGAATTCACCTTGGGTAAGCTTTTCCCCACCAGTCTCGTGACTCTGCCTCGTCTTCCCGGTTCACCCCAATCATCCCAATCACAGTGGATAAGAAGGCGGTGGTCAAGTATCAGTCGAGTTACTTGCTGTCACTCGACGGTGATACTGATTTGCTCTCGCCTGGCCTTCATGAAGCTCGCCAGTCGTTCGAATCCACCTTGCTGCATTTTCATCACCTCGCTGCACCTTCAACTGGTATATGTGCGTGCCGTTATATTCGTCATATTCGCGCCTAAACTCGACGATTCCACACCCTGCCTCCTATTTCTCCGCGTGAGTGTTACCGGCGATCATGCTACGCACACAGCAAGTGCCACAGTGTGCCTGGCAGCTCAGGTTTCCCAGATGCGGCGGTGTGGCGCGCCCTGAATGCGACAAAAAAAACGGGCGACTGATTTCAGTGTTGCCGCCCCCGCAGTATTGTGCGAGCTTGGCCGGTGGAGCATGCACCAACGCGCAATGGGAGAGTGCGCTCTTCAGAAATACCATTCTTGGCGCCACAAGTCAGGCACACATTCATTTTTCTGTATTTCCGTTCTTCCAATTGAGCCGCATCCAGGTCAACTTTGGGCAGGTGCGTGTCAATCGAGAACGCTGTACTGTATGACCGAATGCGTCATGGTTATGACCTGACCCCGCCTTCTTTGTGCCTCCGTAATTCAACGACGTGTGGTCAAGGGGGCGTTCCGATCTTCTCCATTGGCGCAGAGACCGTGGAGGACGTACAGGTGAGAGATCTACGGACCTCGAACCCGTCTCAGTCTCTCTCCCAATTTCTCTCGCAGGCAGTGAAATTTGCGAGCGGCAATGACTTTTGTGTTACCGTGAAGTCTTTGGGCATGACCACAGTGGGCGCTCTACCGCGCCGAACTCGCTGCTCATCCACAGACGAAATTCACGGACATCTGAATATGGGATCCGCGATGACCGTAACCCTCGTGGCAGGCGGTGGGGCTTTGTCTGGGCTTTGTCTGACGTCGGAGACTGGTTCGCTTTACAGGGCAAGTGTCGACGAATGCCAACATTTCGTCGGCTGTGCATCCCCGCATGGCACACGGCTAAGGTAGGTAGGTAGGTAGGTAGGATTACACGGCACGGTCCGAATCACGAACGCCGGTTTCCAGGGACTATCCCGGTGTACAAAGCAAGTAAAATTACACCATCGCCCTGGGACCACATGTACTCTATGGACGTCGCAAGGGAACGGCGCAAGCTCTTGAAGGACTTCATTTCATGCACATATTTTTCAACCAGACTAATAGTCAAGTGCTCGTATATGATGGCTTTGAGAAACTCAACGGTGGTGAGTTGGGCCATCCTAGTCTGCAGTTTAGGTACAGTGCGGAACAATTTTCCAGGAGTACAGCACGCAGGTAGAGGATTGCCGGCGACGATTGGCACTCTAACAAAGCATGTTCTGGACTTTCAGCCACTGTTACACAGAAACGACAGATAGGAGCATCGCGGGGAACTGGTTGGTGAGCAGGTTTGTCCTTCTGAGGTTCGCGTCTTCCGTGCAACATATGGAGTCTGTCTGATTTGTCCACTTCTTGCTGTAGCCAGTTCTCGGCGCTTTTCTCCACCAGTTTTCAATAGGCTTCAAGACTACAACCACGTAAGTTATTCAGTTCATGTTGCTGGGTAGTTAGGTAGGTAGGTAGGTAGGTAGAATTACACGGTACGGTCCCACTCAGGAACGCCGGGGCCCAGGAGGTAACTAAGCATACGGGCACTAATATATGCTATGGTTCCTGGACTTCTTCATCACCCCATAGCCGAGCTCACGGTCGCAATCTCCCGACTCGCCGCGGTAGAGCTAAAGGACTAGGGATCCGCCGAAAGCGCGGAGTGCTCGCGAAGCTGTGTACGCGTAATCATGCTTACGGATTTCCTTTTTTGGGACGTAAATTTATCGTCCCCGCTGGCAATGATTTTGGTATGAGTCTATTCGCGCGATTGAGGCACAACATTTGATCCACTTTTCATCGCGATTGACCCAAAATTGAATGTGTTTGAAGGCATTTTCTCCCTGAAGGGATGTCAGCCACTGCGCGGAGAATTTGTTCGTGTTTGCTGCCACACCTATCCCTCTACCCCGTCACGTGAAGGGAAGATATGCTCGCTTCGCTCGCAATAAACACAGAAGCAATTAGCAGAAATGAGGATCCCTAAACAAACTCAAGGACGCAACACCGGAATGGCGTAGAAAATCTCAAAAACATCATATGCAAATTTTGCCACAAGTGCGATGGTTGGTCTGGTATAAATCATGGCCTTGAGGAACTCCGTGTTGGAGAGTTGGACCATGAGAGTTTGGAGGTGCGGTGGGTCATGGAATAGTCGAGACAGGAACGTAGAGCGCAATTGAACCAGTGCCTCTGAGGATTTGCAAGTGATTAATACGTGTTCCGGAGTTACAACTTCCAGTTTGCAGAACCTACAAAGTCTTTCCAACCGAGTTACGGGCTGCTTTGCATGATCTACGTGGCGCAGAACTTCGACGGCTAACCGGTGAGTAAAGTATTCATGTTGTTGCACGTGGTAGCTGATTGTTGTAAATGCGTGGGACGACTCGACCTCGCTCGTGGAGAGTGACACATTCCGCAAAGAGTTCCAGACCAAGCAGCTCGCGATCCTCGAGCAGCTGTTTGATCCCAATGCTGGTTCTCGACAGAGGGGGACATTTTCGAACCGAAAAAAACGACGTTCTACGGCCCAAACTACGCCAAACTGAGCGCTCTCAAGACCAAGTACAATCCACACGACCTGGTCATCGTCGCTGCAGGAGTGGGGTTCTACATCTACCTGCGAACTTCAACGAATCAATTTCATGCCAGAATAAAGCTCACTCACGCATTCCACGCAGTAATTGACACGATAATGCACGCGGGGCGACTCAAGCGAGCAGGTGAGTAGGCAAACAGTCGACGCTGGAAAGCAAGCGGGATCGAAATGAAACTTCAGGCCTCAGGTTCGCTTCAGTTGAAATGCAGAGGAAAAATCGGGATGCAGTGCAGCAGCGCGGCGTGGGACAACGCCTCTTCGGAAATCAGAGATGACATTCCAGTTTCACGTTTCGAGGGCGCAGACGAAGGTAGGGAGGAGAAGGCAGTACTACCACGCGCACGATGCTGACAAAGTGCGACCCGCTGACAGAACTGAAAATGCGTGGAATGCGGTGGAATCGGATGGTAAGCGCAAGGGAGTCGAAGGTCGAATACGGGTGAGCGGCAGCGCAAGATGGTGGTGGCGGGAAGCAAGAAGAATTGGTCTCAGTGATCTCGGATATGTACTGAATACAGATGCAGCCTGGCGCGAGGCGTAACATCTCCTCCCAACTGAAAGTGTTACCGTCATAGGGCACTGGGAACGATGCGGACGACCCGGAGGAACGGCGGAGTCGACGGGGAGTCGACGGGAGGTTGGAGAGCGTGTGCGATGGCGAGACAAATGAAGTGCGAATCGACACTGTGTCGAGGTGGCGGTACCTGTCCTTCCAACTGGGATCTGAGCTCGAAGACGGTGCGCAGTGAAGTGCAGCGAGCAACGCGCGTGAAAGATCGAGGAAAATAACGTCGCGGAAGGTCTGAAGGAACCGAGAAATCGATGGGAAGGGAAGATAGATATCGAGGAATGCGTGCAATGAGATTGGCGAGGCGAGACGAATAAATAGGCGAGCGGCTGTCCTCCCAACTGAAATATCGACGTTGGGGAACGAAGCGTAGGGCAGCAAGTCGATTATTGAGCGACGGTACGTCCGGAAGAATGCGAGGGGAAATTGGATGAAATGAGGGCGAGGCGGGAGCTGATCAAATGATGCCAGCACGAGGATTGGCGGGTGTGCGAGCACCAGTGCTGCAGTGTTTTCGCGCAAGTCGTGGCGCACAATGGGAGTGTAGAGGGCGAGCTAATAGCGTGAATAAATCGATGTGGAATGGAATGAATGGATAATCTCGGGAACGATGCGGGAAGTGAGGGCTGGGATCTTTCGCAGCGTGGATCGCAAATCGGTATCGTTCGTCAAAATGTGCCGCGGGTGAAGAGGAAGCGATGGAGAGACCATCGTTGGGAATGTGAAGGACGGGGGCCGCGATACGGAGTGACTCGTGTGGTGACGGATAATATCTCAGCTTGTATGTCAGGCGGCAACAGTGCTATATCTCGAAGCGGGAACGTGCAACATGCCTCGAGTTCTGAGTCCACAATGTTCGTCGACTCTGCGAGAGGCGGGATGTGGCTGATGGAGAATTGATGGTGAAAGGCAGTGTGAATGCTGCTACGAGTGTACGTGTTGCGTTGAGTGAGCTGTCGCCGTGACACTCAGGCGGCGCGTTGTGTGTTGATGATGCGTGGGGTTTCGGGGCCGTCGTAGAAAGCGGTCTGGGTGCAATGCGCGATGAGTTGGTGGACGTGTGCGACGGTATACCCGCGGACGAAGCTTCACGAGATGCGATAAATTCGCGTTCGACTGTGTCAGTGTCTGACGGTAGCGTCGAGGAGATATCGGCGGCGGGTACTATGGAATCCACGGAGGCGGGGATCGGGGACTGAGGGAACCTCTCCCGAAGCGAAGCGAGCTGCCGTTCGAGCGCAGCGATGCGAATCGAGTCGGAAGCCGCGTCGGGCGCAGCCTCCGCGCAGCAAAGTTGCTCTCAGCGGTGGCACAGCGAAGGTCGTCAGCGTCGTCAGCGAAGGATGTGGCGGGAATGTAATACGAGCACGGAGATTCGGGCCGTGGATGCGATGCGGAACGAACAAACCCGAGGAAATTACGACTTTACCCTGAGCGTTACGTTGGCAAATGCCGGCGCGAACGTCGGAGGCAATGTGGGGGCACTGGCGAAGCAAGTGTGTGGGGCCGCTGCAATAACTGCATGTGAAAGGGCGACGAGCCGGCTGCGAGACGTGCGGCGAAGTGCGGGCGATGCGCGGGTCAAGTGCGTGAACGAGTCCTTTGAGCAGGTCGATCAGCGTAGACGTCGTAGACTCGTAGGGCCGGGGACAAATGTGGGCGAAGGCGAAAGAAATGGCGAAGTCTGTGACATTCAGTACGCGAAACGGGTAACGATGGCGAGAGGTGCGAATCGGCGCGTTTGTTATGAAGCGAAGCGTGGTGTAGGTGGTGAGTGGTGAAGGAAAAGTGTGGAGAGGGGCGGAGGCAAGAATGTAGACGTAGGTTAAGGTGAGGAAAACGTAGGAGCGCGAAGCTTTGGTGACGTGGGAAACGGCCCCAAGGTGAGACAATCGTCGAAACCCCTCGCGGTGGGCTCCAAAATGACGAACCTGCCGCCTGTCCAAGCGCGAGCAAAATCTAAATAAACTGGGAAAGCGGCACTGAGGGAGAAGGAAGCATACTAGAGGTGCGACTGGGTCCAACTTCATTCCGAGCTTGGGCCAAACTGAACTGAACTGAGACTGGAGCGGAAGTGAGCGTAGGCGAGACTGAGGCGAATGTGGACCCAGGTGTAGACGTAGCTCGGGGAGACAACGGGGGCCGAGAGCTATGTCGGCGAGGGGAGAGGCTTCTGGGAAACAAATCGTGTGAAAGAGGGACTAATGGTACAAAATATATAGTACGTAAAATAGGAGAGAAATAAGGAGATACCAGGTCTAAGGTCTCGGGCTATGAAATCAAGAATGGAGTGGAGAGGCCAAGGTACAGAGGCGATGAGCGGCAGCGACGGCGTCTGAGAGCGACTAGGAGTATGTCTGAGGGATACTGGATCGCCTGAGCGAGTGGCGAGGCGACGTGGTGGTGGTAGGGAACAAGAGAGGTGCCGTGGGAACAGTGTCAGTGATCTGGGATATGTGCGATTCCGGGCTCAACGCGAGAGGGTGCGCGACAACCCACCCATCGATGTGCGAGGTCGCGCGACAGGAAGAACGAGAAAGCAGGAAGGTCGGGCGTCGGAATCGCACGCCGAGTATGCGGAGGTCAGCATGTCCGTCGCGCGAGGCAGGGTGTATCGTACGCCATGCATTATGGATTACCTATCGAGTATCGAGTATGGATGGCGGGTTACGACGCATTATGTTTCATGTCATGTAAATCGGATTTCTGGCGCGGGCGAATTTATGGATTCCAGAGCTCGTGGATTGTGAATTATGCATCGTGCATTGTATGCTTTGTTTTGAAAGTTGGAAGATGATGCTTTGGGATTTCTTCGATTTGTTTTGCGAGGAGAACGGGGTGCACGAGGGCAATGCAAGAAGCGTCGAGTCTTGAGTGAAACGGAAGGGGAGTGACGGAGAGGTGGCGGGGATCGAGGGAGTGCGGAGTTTGTTTGGACGGTACCGGCAGTACAGAGGGAGTACCGCGGGGAAGAAACCTGAAGGGAGAAATGTGGCGAAGGGATAACTTGAGGCGTAGACGAGCCAGCAGCACAAAGCACGGAGAGCAATTCGCGATTGCCAGGAGAGCGTCGGTACGGTGAGCGTGGGGCACGAAAACGAGGATTAAAAAGATATGAAGGCAGGAATGAAAGACCATGAATGCCCAGGGCAACGTCGGAAATGAAAGGAAAGGAATGCGGCGAGTCCGGGGAGCAAGGTGTACAGCAGTGCAAGTAAGGACAAGCAGGCAAGAAGGCACCGAAAAGACCGCATGCACATAGCAGAGACAGTACGAGTCCCAAAAAGAAAGGTGGCACGGGAACACCCGCCAAGAGGAGCGAGACACCCGCAATCATTGCACAGGGGTGGGAGTGACGAAGAGAACTAGACGCACGCTGCTGCAGCTCTTCCTGCACAAGCACCAGCTTGACCGACCTGCAGCGCCAAGACAGCCGTCTTGTGAAAACCGAGAAAGCAAAAGGTTGATCGAGTCAGACTTGGAGTGTCATCGGCAACTTAAAACGCCGACGCGCCGACGCGTCACATCCCATCACGTCACTCCCCCTCTCACTTCGACCCAGTCCTATCATCGCGCGCGTTGCTGTTTCGAATGGCTCTTGACCACGTATGCAATATTCAATATTCAGCGCTTCAGCTGCTCGGAGGTGTGACAGGCGTCCCTTGGTTAGTGATTCCACTTTTCTCTTGATACCTTCGGAACAGCTGTCAGCTCGTGCCACGGTCGCTCCTCGTTCTCCGTTCTAGGGTTACGTGCTACTCCCATGCAACTCTGCACTGGCTCTCTCGTGTGCTGGAATGCCACTTCGAGCGGCTGTGGAGAATGGGCGGGGGTACGGTACGGTCTCTTCGTTTACATTCGCGTCTTCGAGTTGGAACCCGGTCTTGCGTATTCCCTCGCCCAATTGCCATCTTAATCCCATCGATAAAGCACCGCTGCTCGGTCTATCTGCCTCCCTTCCCGCCTGAACAGACCACCACCTTGCGCCTCTCTAGGCCGGCGTCTCCTTCCTCTCTGCAGGCATTCTCACCGCGCCATCCCTCTCTTTTGGTGTTTGACTCTTACTTCGCACCGGTATATTTGCCGCGTGTTCGTGCGTGCCTGCTTTCCTTGTCCTCAATTCGTAGTCCTGCTATGTCCTTCCTTGCCCCTTTCCCTTCTAATGTGTTTGTTCCTTTGGTCCTTCCTTACTGCCTGCGTCCCTTGCGTTTGTGGCTTCGGGTCGAATGTGCACCGGCCTTTACTCGAGACTAGCACTCGTCCTTCGTAAGCATACTCCATGCTCACTACTCTATTCATGCTTATGACTCGCCTACGCTTCGAGCCATCGTGTCCTTCCCGCTCTTCGCGATTCCTTCTTCCTTCCTTCTGTGCCCCTCTTTTGGTTGGGCTTCTCTCCTCAGCAATCGACGCAAGATCCAAACAACTCTGCGCTCCTCCCCACTTGTCCAACCCCCCTTAATTCCCTTCCGTTTTCGCTCAAGATTCGACACTTCTTGGCATGCTGTCGCTTCGCCTCATCGTGCGTTGACCTCCTTATTGATCTATCGCCATCGAATCAATGCAACTCAAAGTAATACCAGTCACCAGTTACCACACTCTATCCACCAAACGCGCATATGCCGCACCGGCACGCACAGCCCTCGTAGAAATTGGGCATACTTATGTACCGCCATCATTATTCATAATCCGTAATCCACCAGCTGCGGAATACATAACCCTGAACCCCGAACCCCGTCAGCGCCAGAATCCATCATCGATAATCCATAGGCCGGCCAAGTCAAGAATTCTTAAGCCTCCATACTATACTCGATAATGCACGATGTAATGAGCCTCGACGTCCGAAGTGCGCCGATTCGCTCGGCATGCGATTTCGACGTCCGACGTATGGATGTTCGAACGTCCTCCTACTCCTACATAGCTCTTTCCTCGTCGCTCAATCCTCCCGCCGACGTGTCATTCGGAGATTCGCATGTCCGCGTCATTCGCACAATCGAAGCTCGACATCGTGCTGGTGCAGATTGGGACATCGGTACGCGTGCTAATGCCGACTTCTATCTCCTACTGCAGTGGCTTCGAGTTGGGAAGACATCGCGAATTTCCGGACAGCCGCCGACGTGAAACTAGTACTCGCGGTTGAGACTGGAGGCGCGCGGTTCCATTTACTGTACGTGCTTTAATTTCTTCGATTTTCTCGATTTCCTCGCAGTCTCAGCTATGGTGCCTTCCAATAATGCCAGTACAGTCGCTGGCCGAAAACTGAAACACTGAACTGTCGAACACTTGTTTGTGCCTTGCCTTGTATTCTAAGAAAGCGTACGCGTACATCCGTTCGGCATCCGAATCGCGGTCCCAAGATCCGTTTCTTCAACGTGTCACTCTACAATCCAAATCCAAATCCAACCTGAACCAAGATAGAAGACTGCAGTTTTTTGTTCTCTTCTTTCCTTCCCACCGCCGTGCCTCAATACATAGACCTGAGTGGAATAGAATGGGTATGGATGCCCTGACTCACTGGACCTTGCTAAGGCTCGGAAATCCGGGCGGGATGCGCCTCAGACCTCCATATCGCATGGACTGGTCTGTGTCCAACACGTCCACGTAGACGTCGCGCATGTGTTTCTCATGGAGAGGGATGGAGGAGAAGATCGGCCTCTGCGGTATCCAGGGGGCTTCTCGGACAGACAGCGAGAAACCGGCTGCGTTCGATGTACAGGGCCACCAGCGCATGGAATAAGACCAGAGGTAAGGGGCTCTCGGGACGTATTGCTCCCGCACAGACCGATAAAACTCGCAGGGCTTGCCGCTTTAGCAGATCGCGAATGCACGAGCCAAGAACCGGTAACTTATAATGAAGGGGTATACCCAGGGAGGAAGACTCACGCAGAACAGCCTTGGTGAGAGCAGAGAAATAAGAGATTTCCGCCCAGTGTAGCGAGCGGAACAGGGGAAGAGGCTTTGCAAAGCCGGGTAGCCGGGATTTTTTCAGGGAGAGCATAGACAAGAATGAGTATGAACTATTCAAGATGAGACGAAATCATGCAAGTACAGGCACACAAGAGCATAGAATCTTCCTGGAACGGGGGCGTGGTCGGATACCGAGAATGAGGGCACGCGAGAGCAAAGGTGGTCGGAGGTAGTTGGATGAGTGTCAGGATCGAGCCAGAAAGTCTTGGATTCTTGAGCGCGTGGATGTGGCCACCCTCTGAAGGGCCGTGGGCTCGGAGTGCAGAACATCACTCCTGAGCTCTCTTCGAGTGCAGTGTGGGCTCAATCCGACGCGAATCGTAGCTAAGTAGTCACATAGGCCATAAATGGCCTGAGAACTAGTATAATATATTGATTTCATCATCCGACGCGTAGGGCTCAATTTTTCCCGGGATGTGGCGGTGATCCTCCCGTCTGTCTGTCTCTTGCTTCTGACCGCCATGTCCAACCGACTTACTCATCTCGAGTGCCAGGGAAGCTTACCTTGCGCATAACCCACCTTCAACCGCACCATCCTCCTGGCACGGCATCAACCCAGACTCGGGCGGGGACTCTCGTTCGGATGGGAGCTAGCGGGCCTACTCGCAGTCCTGCCAAGTTCATTAGGGGTTCTCCGGCCCTTGACGAGCACAACCTGGGCCGACACTCGAATCCAGTGGTTGCAGGCGCTCAGTGATGAACTGAACAAAATTCTCCAGGGTACTTCGAACCGAGGTGAGTCTTCTTTCTGTTTCCTAGTTATAACGGTTTCTTGCCTTCCCTGCCTGGTCTCGACATTTCCTCCACACCTTGTTTACCTTCCACTCCGAGCTCGCGTCTCGATATTGTCTATAGTCCGAGCTCGTGCAACAACGCCTAGAAATAAGCCACGAGTAGGACGGAAGCGCCGCTTGAAGCGCGTCGCTCAGGGGAGTTAATACCTTGATGATTCACCAGCAGCGTATCACGCGTCTTGACACAGTATATCAGCGTACTGATTCTGTCGAGAATCAAGCTGAACAAGATTGGCAGTGAAGACGTCGAGCGCGCTCGCAAGGCGGACGCAGCGGTATTCAAAGGCTACGATCAAAGTGCGCTCTCTTAATCGCCGGAGATGAATCGCAGGATCGTGCGGCGACGATCATCCGCGATTCCCAAGGGAATCCAACGGAATGACGGCGGAAATTTCACTATTCCCAGGCCAGATAGTCTGAGTACCAGCCCGCTGCCGAAGGTCAAGCAATAACCCACAGAAAGCAACAGAGCCGAGTCGAGAAGCCGAAGTGTAACCCCAGAGTCGAAACCACGAGCCACGGAGACCGAGAAACCCAGAGAAAAGCAGAGGACGCGGAAGACGGTGGTGGTACAGAACAAAGAGAACGCTGTTGGCGCACTGTGCGGGTGCGGAATCAATAGATGATCAAAACCGAATTTCCGCCGGCAGCCAAAATTGGAGTAAGCTTGATTTTCGGCGATCGCCGCGGGTGCAGAGTGGGGTCAGCGGCGTTGAGGCGACAATGGCTTTCTGAGCTGCGGGAAAAAGAGGGCGCCAGGGAAGGTGACTCAAAGCCGAGGGGGTAGAGTACGGAATTTTGCGACGAGCAGAGTCCAGAAGGATGTTTTATTGATGGCAATGAGATACAAAGACGATGCCCAAGCGGCGACGATAGATCTTCAAAGACAGGAAGACTTGATTGATGATGCGTGAACAGGAATCAAATGAAGGGGGACTCACGCAAGTTTTCAGGGCGTACTTGCGAGAAGCACACACCAAAGGTAAAATGGGCTATCAAACAGGAAAGGATGCGGACGTGAGAGAAAATACAGACGTCCCAATTTTATTGCTTGAGAGGCGGAACGAGGGAACGCAGGAATCGCGGGAGGGTTTGCGGTGCTAATAATTGGGCATCGGGGAACGGCAGGACGAACTTCTATCGTTCGCAGATGGCTCCCGGGAACAAAAGCCGAACGAGTTCGCAGTAAAAAGAGCACGTCGGCAGGAAATTTGATACTACTTTGCGATGTTGAACGGTCAAAATGAAAGCCGAAGACGATGACCCACATCGAAAAGTTGTTTCCGCGTAACAAGACGATGTGAGCGCAATGAAACAAGGAGGACTCCGAGGAGAAACTCCTTGAAATAATCTGACACCGACGAGGAATGAAATCAGCGGCGCGGACGCTCAGAGAAATTGGAATTGAGGGAACACAGCAGCCACCGAGCGACGAGCAGCAATCGGTGGATTGACGCAGATCCCGGGAATCGCCATTCGTGAATCCAAAGTTATCACCCTGCGAGCCTTGATTTAGAGAGAATTCGGCAGGAGGAGGAGTGGAAAGGGAAAGCATGATGCATACCGAATTTATTCCATGAGAGCAGAGGATTTTACCCAGAGGAATGGTGGAACGCATGAGTCGAGGACGGCAAGACGGCCCTGTCGATCACTCTTGGGGCGCGCGCATCGAGATGGATGCCACAGGCAATGGTATCTCAGCGCGGCTTTACCAAAACTGAAATGGGAATGCGAGACAAAATTAGAAAACAGCGGTTCCCAGCAGAATTGAAAGCGGACCACAAAGATTCGGCCAGGGCCGAATAAAGATCACGCACATATTCAGCAATAAGACGATTGTTTAGCGCCAGAGAACAACGACGGAAGCGCTCGTTCCACGGACTGTCAGACAACACCAGAGTAAATTGGAATTCAGCGCACCTAAATCTACAAACGGAGGCGGAAAGAGGGTCGTTCAGTGCCACTGAAGTCCACAGCGCGACTGAGCAACAGAGCGCATTGTAGAGGCCGCAAATGCGTACCGGACGCAAGGGGCCAAAATGTGGCCAAGTAGGGCGGGGGAAACGATTGCAGACGCACCGTGCGATACCTGCAGGTGGAGTCTCTTGTGCGCGATTTCTTACGCAAAACGAGACACGACGCGTTAACGAAGCAGATGATAGGGTGCCTATACGTTCTCGCGAGATTCTACGCGTCAGATGCGCAAATTGGGCGTCCAGATCCAGACCGCTGCATCAACGTCAAGCGCGCTTCGCGGATTATGGGTCGATAACGGCAGGCGTGGCGGGGGACGACGGCCATAATGAACAAGAGTAGATGACTTAGAGTGGAGTGGTCTGGAAGAGTACCTCGTGCGACATGTACATGAGCCGACGACGATGGGGGTAGGTAGGTAGGTAGGTAGGTAGGTAGGTAGCATTACACGGCCGGTCCGACCAACGAACGCCGGTTCCAGGAATTCTCCCGGTGTACAAGCAAGCTAATTACACCATCGTCCCTGGACTTCCCACTGCTGTCTAGTCCTAGCACGCAGACCCCATAGGTCCCCCCATGCCCCATGCCCGGTGTACAAGCAAGCTAATTACACCATCGTCCCTGGACTTCCCACTGCTGTCTAGTCCTAGCACGCAGACCCCATAGGTCCCCCCATGCCCCACGGTAGATCCTAGCCAACAGTGAAAAGCATATAGATCAAGCCCTTGAACTTGCACTCAGTCAGATATCACTCCCTCAGCCGGTACAACGGGGTTGCATAGAACACCTCGAGGACTTCATGCGCATACTTCGCAGCAAGCATAATTGTTGAGCGCTGGTAAATCATGGCCTTGAGGAACTCGACAGTATTGAGTTCAGCCATCTTTGTCTGCAAGTGTGGTGCGGTGCGGAATAATTTGTCGAGAAACACGTTACGCAAGAGAAGCACGTCAGGGCTATCTTGACATTCGAGTAATGCGTGCTCCGGACTTTCCACCAACACCTTACAGAACCGGCAAACGCGCTCGTGGCGAGGTACGGGTTGTCGCGCATGATCAAAATACCGCAGCTTTTCCAAAGCAAGTTGATGGGTAGACAACATGATGGAAGTCAGAGCTTCCCGGTGTTCCTGCGTCTTGACCATGAACAAGTAGTGCCTCAGATACAGCGTTTTTTGAGCGGCTGGTTTATCTTTCTGTGGTTCGCGTCGTCCTTGTAGTAGGTATAGTTTATCTGACGTGTCGACTTCATTTTGCAGCCACGCCAAAGCCCGAGTTTCAACCATTTTACGGTAAAGCTCAACATCCTTCGCCGTTAAATTTTCAAAGGCGAGAGGAGGGCATTGGAAAGGCAGTTTGGTTGCTGCTATAAGTACGTCCCCACCCCAAGACTTTTTGCCTGCTGCCGCTAGCTCAATGGAGCTGTTAAGGCCAGCGCGAGCAAAATGAGGGAGTGTCAGGGAGAGAAGGTACTGGAGGTAGCCCAGCAACACCATGAAGCGACGGATGCGGAGAGGCATAATTCCGGTCTCTGTGAAGAGCGGCGCGAGCATGGATCTAGAGTGAACATTCAACATTTGCCTTAGGAAGTTGATTTGAACGTCACACAGCTCTTTGACATGAATGTCTTTGCTGTCGGGAGTGACCTCGCACCCGTGGATGAGGTGGCAGTCACCGCGTTCCATGTATAACGTTTTCAACTCCTTTGGAGTCAAGCGGCCGGTTGAATCTTCGATCCCCATGATTCTATGCGCGCAGTACCGCGCAGTGCTTGCTTTCTCTTTGTAGTGATCTTGGAACATGTTGCGGGTATCCGTTCGGAAGTGCATCCCAACGTATTTCTCTTGTGTTTTTATCGTCAGGATTGACTCTCCCAGTTTGCCCAAAGATCATGACGATAGTCTTGATCATGTTCACGACGATAAAATTCTTTGAGCACCATACGGCGAGTGTTCAGTCTGCGCTGCAACCCCTTGGCCGAGAGCGATATTAAGAGAATATCGTCTGCTTGAGCCAAGATTGCAATTCTGATACCAGACAGAATAGGATCGTCGATATCATCCAGCATAATCAAGTCTGCCATGAAGAGATTCCAGGGACCGGAGAAGCAGGATCACCGGTGAGCAAACCGATGAGAGCTTTGGAAGTCGGCTGAGTTCTGGTCCCCTTGACGCACATAGTATTCCATCTTTTGGTAGAGCATACGCAGCCAGTCAAACTGCGCGCCTCCCATCCCCATGCGTAGGAGTTTCAACCATAGCGTTGGGTGGTCTGTTTAATGTTGCCGCGAACTCCGACTAAGTCGGGCAAAGTCGACTCCGGAGTCGATGATTGAGTCGAGTCGAGTCGTGTTGATGAAGTCGACTCCCGCCGACTCCGGAGTCAAACAAGTCGACTTGGAGTCGACTTGGTCGACTTGAGTCGGTTATTTTAAAGCTCCTGTATACCGAGAAATAGGGAATATGGCTCATAGCTCCTTGGACCCAAATTTCCTAAGTCGTTCCAAAGGATCAAACTGATATGTGATTAGGATTGTGTGCAAATATGTTTGCCGGCCTCCCTATGTGATACAGTATTGATTCAGCAGTGTTTTGAGAACCTGGGCATCTTTTCTTATTAGTACAATCCATATAACTCCGACGAACTTGAATACTTTACGAAATAAGCCTTCAACTGTGCGTGAGGTCCAAAAGAACTGAGGTGGGCCCTAAAATCGCGAAGCTGAGACGGGAACAGGCCGCTAATTTAACGGCTGTCTATTTGGAATATGAGACAGTGCAATGGGATAGAACAGTAAAAAAGGCGGCCGTCAGTGGCAGGACAGGTGGTATGTCTTTTACTCGGAACCAACAATTTGGTCAAGAGTTCAAGGTGAACAATCGGGATGCAGGCCGAAATCAATCAAACAGAAATACTGACGAATTTACAGGAAAAGATTTACTACACGACTACATTACAATGTCGTGAGTTCATCAACTGCTAAATGTGCCAACTTAAGGTGCTGCTTCACAAGCATGAGGGTTCTGATGATCTCAGCGGACAGCCTCACGCGGCGGAGGGAAATTGCGTCGCGTCCACTGGAGAATATGCGCTCAACGGTCACCGCGGATCCTGAGAGAGTAATTTAGTCACTGAGATGTGATGCAACTCGAAAACACACCAGGTATAGCGAGAACATCCCACGCAAATCTATACAGGCGAGGGAACTGGCACCTACGAACATACTGCCATGCAATGGAATTGTCAGTGTCAAAGTCTGCTTGCGCTGCTTTCAGGAAAATATCAATCTCGTCAATTAATTGTCGCTTTGCTTGCTGGTACCACTGAGTTGAATTAGGATTCTGAGGTGATGGCCAATGTGAGGATGAGGAAGCAATGGGCACAGATGGGGCGACAACAGATGCAGACCGACCCAGATAATGTGTATCAAGCTGGGAGCGCATACGAGTGACGGAAGCTTTGAGGCTGTCGAGGAGCTCAGGATCATCTATGAAGTCCCGTTTCAAGGTCTCATAGCCTATGTGAGGGTCAAGTACTGAAAAAGTGAGTTAGCTTGACATGAAGGAAAGAAGAAACCCCTTACAAGCGGCCCACATATAATAGAGCGAGTCGTCGGACTTGTAGTAGTGTTCGCTGAGCTTATGGTGAGCCTCAATACGCCCGCGCCTCAAGAGAGATGGCATGGAATCGGGGAGTTCACAAATTATTTTGAATTCGTGGTCCTGGAGTCCCCAGAAGACCGCATGTGCGGTCAAGAGCATTGACTGCTGAGTATGGGACATTTTTGTGGTAGCGTGGAAGAACTACATGCAGTTAGTGATTATTACAATTGTATTGCACTAAGACTGACCTTCAACCATTGCATTCCACTCAGCATCAGTTAGTTCAAGATGGCGAAGATCCCGATTGTGATAAACAAAGGCGTCCATGGCAGCACGGTAGTCGAGACCATGATCTGATGTATTAACTGATGAGTAAGTGGAGTTCAAATAAGGTAAAATACAAGACTCACGCAGTGTTTGATGGGTTGACAACCTGCGAGTACAAACATCAAGAATGAGCATCAGGGGCTGGTGCTGGCCTGAACCTCCTCGAACTGCAATCGATGCCGTTGTGGGCTTGATTGGACAGCACGAACAATACCGTACCTGCAATAATAACAATAAGTCCATGTATCAGTCAGGAAATTTGGATTTACCTTTAGCACAGCTTGGAGACGGAGACCAGCATCTAGTTCTTATTTGACGTCATCCCTGTTGTCTCCAAGCCCATCATCGTCATACTCCCGATTAACTGGCATGGCGACCATCTCCTGATATGCTGCTTGGCTTGTCGGGTCTGGTTTTTCGACAGCGCCTATGGCCTCGATAAACTGGGATTTATGAGTAGTCTCTTGCTTGGAAGAATGTCACAAACCTGGAGCACAGTGAGAAGTGTCGTGTGCAGGAAGCATCGCATACTCACTTCATTCACATTGGAGGTAGTAATGCCAATTTGGGAGAATCTAGTTTCCAGCCCAACCATGAGTGTCGTTAGGGGTCGCGTTGTCTGACATGACGGTAAATAGCTTCAAATCTGGTCAGAAAGCAATTGAGAGACCAAGAACTACTCACGGCGCCTTTCTCTGTCAACCCGTAGCTTTCGAGTATCGCCCAGACTGTATCAGCCATGTTGTCCCCGAAATGTTCACCGAAGTAAGTAAGTAAGATGTTCTGTTGTCTGTTAAAAAAGTTGTACTGAGCTTGTCCTTGTTGGTTATGTAGTGGGCGACGATGCCAACTATGGTCATGGTGGCCCTCAAGTTGAGGGTCAATTGAACGAAGTATTAAATCAACACTGTCTAATTGATTCTGTGGAAGAGAAGGCAAGTCAAATTAATGTTTAATCTCTGAGGGCGGCATGAAATCTGTCTCTGCAGGTGGTATGAAATCTGAGAATTTAATTAATTAATAACAACTGAACAGTGTTGCCGCGGTCAGGTTCTGAACCACCGGTGAACCTGAACCGAACCTGAACCGGACCAAACGTCCGGTTCAGTAGCTGTGAGGTTCACTGGACCAAACCTCGAGTTTAGTTTCAGGCTCAAAGATTTTCAGAATTGACTCAGCCTACCGGAACGCGTTTGAACCGGTTTGAACCTGTCCCTTAACTGGAGCTCAAGTCTCAAGAAAATTATGTTTAAACATCGACAAGGTCTGGCAGCTCATCCGAGTCGTAATCACTATGCTCTTCCCCTGTCCATCTGTACCACCCATCAGAACTGAATCCAATATCCCCATGTCCACCACGAAGAGAGAGTCGTCCTAGTCTTGCACACTGTGCTGATTCGTCGGCAGCTTTTTTAGCCAACCGACGTCTCATAGCATGTATAAAGACCTGTATCCCATATCAGTGCCTTCAAGTGAAGTTAGTAAGGGTGGATTCACCTCAAGTGGAAGGGGAGCCAAATCCGAGCCTTTGAAGCTAAGGAAGATGTTGTCGCTCGATGTGAATTGGAGGATGTAAAGCCGATCCAAGTTGTCGGTAGCACAGTCCACAGCCTTGACTAGCTCAATTAATGTGCACATATGGGGATGCAACGGTAGTGGAGTGAAACGAGGCCAAAGGCGGATGGGAATCCAACGTGGCGAGAACCATGTTGAAGTGCCCTAGATAAAATAAGCATTGCAACAAAATGACTTCTCAAAATAAGCATACCCATTGTCATGGGTGCAGTACCCGACACGACGAAGCAAAGTCTGGAATTCCGTGGAAGTAAAGACATGGAGGGGTAAATGAGCCATTGCGATGGATAGAACGATGCTCCGCTATTTGAGTAAAGTTGAAGCCGAAATTGCAACCTGGTTATCAGAATAGGGGCTTTGACCGCCGCCACCATATTCCCGCCGCAGCACGCGTCTTCGCATTGTTTCCCGCATTTCTTGACAGGATACTACTCAAACAACTCCTCCAAAAGTCTTGAAAACTTCTTCTCTGGTTGATCTCCTGGTAGTTCTTTGTCCAAGACCCGAGATTCCCTGCGCTTGCTGACGGGTTTCAATCGCATGCTGGCAATCTTGCACTGTTTTTCTAGCTGATCCTGACTTTTCAAAATGACACACTGGCCGCTTTGCAACGGAAATCTTCTAAAATATAATATCCAGCGGTGGGCTAAGGAACATTCTAAATAGAACATCAAACTTCCTTTCTCGATGTTCCATACTCACGGTCATGCACTGAGTCATGCGTCATCATGAGCAAGCCTTCCGCCCGGGCCCTGCTTTCCACTTCCATTCGCACACAAGAGACTTTGAGAGCTCACTGGCATACACGCGCGGAGATCAAGATGTTCAACTGAATGCTCAACCAAAAACCATCGACGAAGGTCGCAGCTGAATCTTGGATCCCTACTCGCCCCGGAAGAGCTACAAGAACACAAGAAGCAAATTCAAAGCAAGTAGCGGTCAACTCGGTATTTTGCTTCAACTTGAAATACTAACAACAATGTACCAGGGCAGTCTGACGGTACGCCACTTCGTCTCTATTCTTGCAGACTTGTACTTCCTTCCAAACCACAACTAAGGAGGAAGCCCGACATCCAGTTTAAATGCGACACTACCATCGTATAAGGAGCAACGCCCAAGCACCCTAGGAGTACCGGGAGGGAAGCGCGCATAGAGGAGTGCGGTAAGTAGATGGTGTGACCTAGAACGTGTGGGATGGGCGGGTGCGGTGGAGCTACATGGGGTGTTAATCTATGATACTCTGACCAAGTGCGAATGGTTTTAAGTACAAGCCGTGAATTTATTCACGGGGCTCAGCTAGTTAAACTAAAATTATTCATTGTCTTATCCAGCCACTCGGTCATTGTCCGCTAAGATGCCGGTCAGCCATTTCATCTGATCCTTATCTTATCTAGCCACTCGGGTGGTTGCCTGTTCGGCAAGTTCACAACTTACACACGGCATTGTTCCTCACCTGTCGAACACAGATCCCTATCTTGGGCTACAGTTTCATTGAACGTCATCCTCTAATGAATGTTTGATCTCTGAGGGCGGCATGAAATCGGTCTCTGCAGGTGGTATGAAATCTGAGAATTCAATTAATAACGACTGAAATTATTCATTGATCAATCTAGCCAATCTGATCATTGCCTGTTAAGATGCCGTTCAGCCACTTCATCTGATCATTATCTTATCTAGCCACTCGGGTGGTTGCTTTTCGGCAACTTCCCAACTTACACAAGGCATGGTTCCTCGCCTGTCGAACACAGATCCTTATCGCCTTGCTTATCGCTTGCTCTGTTTTTAACTCCCAGCACTCAGTCAGCTTGGCTGGCAGAAATGCTGGCATTCATCAAAGCGTTGATCCTACGAACTCTGATTTTTATTTTATCTAGCCAGGTTGCACGAATGCCGGTTGGCATCCCAGCGACCTGTGACTCAAACTCTCAGCAAGTGGTCTCTCCCAGTCGGATCCTCACTTGTGCACTCATATCCCAGCCAGCATGAATCTTTCTATTATGGACATGTTCTATTTTCAATTGAATCCAGAAGGTCTAGTACATTAAAATTTCTCATAACTCTACAGACCGCAGCACAAGTATTAAGTTTGATTTTTCATTTTGTTGTCATTGCTTTTCTTGCGTTGAGGCTCAATGGTCTAAATCAGGCGCACCAATTCCTACTTAAAGCCTGGTAGTACATCCTCTCCACCTACTCCCCACGATTCCAATATTATGCCAGGCAAACGAGCTCAAAAAAACACCAACCAAGAAGCTGCACCATCCTCTAAAGCAGCTGGAGTTCGTGTTACCCGTCGATCAGCCAATCAGCCTCAGGCCACCACTCCCTTTGATCCTCATCCAACACCCGCACAGGCGGCAAGTGCTTCGGGACAGGCGCACAATTTTGCCTCACTCGCGTGTAAGAATCTCAAGTAGCTAATTTTTTTGTTTGTGCTTATCCTCCAACAGCTGCACATCCTGCAAGAGGCACTCGCTCCGGTACTGTGCAAATCTTGCAGTCAATGTTTTCTAACTTCACCTTTTGTTAGGCCAATCTTCGAATCAAAATTTAACTGTGATTCCGGAGATCGTATGTCCGCATAAATTCAAACAGGCTATCTCTAATTTAATGTTCAGAGTACCCCTGCCACAGGCTCCCGAATCCGGTTTCCTCCATCGACTCCAGTGAATGTCCCACCTAGTCGGGTTCAAACTCTGCCTCAGACTCCTGCTCGTGTTGTTGCCAGCCAGCTGGTGGAACAATTGGGACCACAGAGCGTCATGGCAAGTCCTGGACCCCGGCTCCGCGACCCTGGGAATGACGATTCGGAGTCCGAAGGCACTGAAGAGTTTGACCTTGATTCTGGTTCAGATTCTGATGCACCTCCTACACGTCATCCCCCTCCAGCCACTCGCACTGCAGATGAGTCTCCAGCGTTTATCAGCTTGAATTCTGATGATGAGGGGAGCCCTCCTCCCATTCGCGCTGGACAACGGGGGCGTGGCCGGCGTAGAGGACGTAGTGTACGCCAGGATCGAGGACCATCTGACACCGCCAATATCCCTTCCGTTCCACTTGCTCAGCCTCAGCCACAGCAGCCTCGGACGAGGACAGGCGTGGAAGGCCATAGTGTTGATGATCAGAATTTCACATGGGCCGAGGAATCGGTTCTTCAGACAGCATCAACACCCGAGATGAAATATTTTTTCGGGCGTCATACGCAAAGCAGGACATGGAAATGTCGGGTGTGTTCATAAGTGATTTATACATATATATACATATATTGAAAGGCATATCATATATGGTTTCTCACCTTATTCTCAGGCGGGTTTATGCTGCTGGGACCAGCGTCTCCTCGCGGCGTAAGCATCTTAAGGGCCAACATCTCAATGACTATTTGGATGCCATTCGCCAGCACACTTGGGCGCGCAAGCCTTCTGCCGATCGTGCAAAGCAACTAGAAGAACGACGCCCAAACTATCAGCGTATCCCATATTCCGCGGCTGCCCTCGCCAATCAATTGGTCAGAGTGGTTGTTTCAAATGATCTGGTATACTAATTTATTTAACGTGTTGACGATACTTCTTGCTGATACATTAGTTGTGCATTATAGTCGATAAACTTAATCGAGAACCGCGAATTTCGCGACTTGCTTCTTTTGTTGCGGGAAACACTGCGCGATGAAGATATTGTCCATCGCACCAAACTTTGGAGTCTTGTCATAGATGCTTGGCTTGACTATTGGGAAGAACTCAGAGCCGAGCTTCAGGTAAGCGTTCTCTGAGGCACTTTCTTGGATGTATCTAATGAAAATTCAAGCTATCTCTCGGCAGGATCAGCTTCACGGCAGATATTTGGAGCAGCGCGGCCCTGCAGCCATATCTCGCTATAACCGCTCACTGGTTTGGCAGACGGCTTGACACAGATCAAGTTCTTTTGCGTCAAACACTTTTGGCTTTTCGCCGAATCCGCGGTGCACACAGTGGCCAACGTATTGCGCGTGTTGTGTTTGATGTTATGGAACAGGCTGGAATTCTTGGGAAGGTGAATTGAATTACAGAATTTGTTTCATTGCTCACGCGCCTTCAGATTGGCTATTTTACACTTGATAACGCTTCCAACAACCTGTCGTTTATGACCCACT
The DNA here is from genome assembly GCA_029378395.1 of Mycena leptocephala. NCBI lineage: Eukaryota > Fungi > Basidiomycota > Agaricomycetes > Agaricales > Mycenaceae > Mycena > Mycena leptocephala. The sequence goes on along the minus strand of JARJLF010000257.1, from coordinate 155,495 downwards.
TCTCAATTTTGTTGAGGATGCGTGGCATTACTTATTTTGATGCCAAGAAGAACTATATCCGATGCTTTGCGCACGTTGTTAATCTGTGTTCTCAGGCCGTCATCCGAGCGATGGAGAAGGACGACATGGACGCAGATTATCCGGACACGGACACAGAACCCGGAACAGATAGCGACATCTCTGACGATGATGGGGCTGTCACAATTCGGCCAACGCGTACCAGTCAAAAGGCTGGTCCTATTCAGCGAGCCCGAAAATCTGTCCGTTTAATACGGAAGTCGGGCCAACGGCGAGACCAGTTTCTGGAGATTATTGCACAGGGCAACGACGACAAAACCTGGACCCAAGTGGTCATTGTCAATGCCCAAGCTGAGAAGGTGACTGTAAACCTTGCACTGGTCACCTTATTTCCGGATGTCAAGACACGCTGGGACTCGGTTTTTTTCATGCTGCGGAGACTGCGCTATTTACAGCAAGTTACTCAGTTAACTTTACTTCCCCAGTCAGCATTGCTGACAATTTTTCTTCAGCCTGTAACTCGATTTTTTGCCACAAACCGGGATGCACTGTTCGGATTCAACCACCCTCTGGAGTCAACTCATTGGAATCGGTTGGAGCTGTTGGAATTAATTCTCCAGGTCAAATGCACATCGCAATTTCTCGAGTTGGACCAGGCTGATATTATCATTAGCAACCACACACCGTCCAGACCATCATGTCTTCGGAGAATACACCAGTCCTCGCTGCAGCAATCCCTGCCTTTGAATTATTCATGAAATCCTGGAATGCCATGCTCACAGATCCTCTATTGGTCAACGAGAATATTGGACAATTTATTGCTCCAGGTCTTGCTGTTGCAAACAAATATTACAACAGGTTTGCCGACACCGGCGCATATGTAATCGCCATGTGTGAGTCCTTTCATCAGTAAACAGATTGATATTCACTGATACACTTCGACCAGTCATTGATCCTACCATTCGTTTTGGGTGGATTGCAGCCAATTGGTCCGAGCCAGACCGGGCGAACGCAAGGGCAATTATTCTCAAGCGGGTAAGTCATTCGCTGCTTCTGGACGAGGTGTACTCAATATACCGAAACAATTTACAGCTCAAGGCTTACCGGAATGAAAACACTGAATCTGCAGGCTCACGCTCCAGTTCCCCTGCAGAATCAGGCTCCGGCCCATCATCGCAGCCCGGTTCTCGCCAACCCTCTAGAACACGAGGCGCTGGCGCTGGCGCTGTTGCTCTTGCCCTTGCTACTGAGCATTACCGCAATGCACAACAATCTCTCAATTTTTCAAATGAAATGGGTGGCTCACGAGGTACAGCCTGGTCCGAAGAGGAGGAGATGGACAATTACATCCGCAGTGCTATTCCTCCGAGGGCTTCCACTGATATGATCGGTTACTGGACAGTAAGTTCTTTTGCTCTATCTTTGTTCGAAATAATTTAATGGCTCCGGTTGTTCTACAGAATCACGGACACACGTTATGGCCAACAATATATCGCCTTTTCCTTGACTTTGGCCCAATCCAAGCAACCTCCGTACCATCAGAACGAGTTTTCTCGTCGTCAGCTGAGACCGACACCAAAAGACGGAACCGTATTAACCCGATGTTGATGGAAGTGTTACAGATGCTCAAATTCACCTACAAGAAATCTCGGCTTAACTTCATGGCAGATTGGCAATCTGCCCCAATTGCTGCCGAAGAAGAAGATTTGCTGCGTACCTTGGCATCGACATCAGGTGGTGAAGAGGAGGAAGCAATCCGGAAGGAAGTTTTGGATAGCTTAGACTTTGCTGACGCTGTGTTTCCTGAAATGCCGGAGGAGATACTGATATGAATTACTTCACTTCCAAGTTAGGTTAAATATATGTTTTCGATCTCATGTGTGTAATCGAATAGTGTAATTGAATAGTGCTTCTCGTCTTGTGATTGGCATTAGTTGATTGCGGATGCTCAGAGTGCAAGCAGTTCAGTAACATCATTATATTTGGCACCCAGCATCATTTCGGACTGGTGGAGTGATGGCGATCTGATTTAGGACATTGTGTCTCTCAATACATCATCCTACGGCCTACTGAGGTAATTGAGAAGAAAACTTCCTCGACTTTATTGACTAAGTCGACCTGAAGTCGACTTGAGTCGATCAAGTTCGACTCGACTCGGGAGGTTGAGTCGAGTCGAGCGACTTTTATCGACTCGACTCCGAGGCGACTCGACTTTGGAGTCGCGGCAACATTAAGCACATATTCACATCCGCCTCTGAACTGTTGTTGCACCTGTTCGTATTTTGTTTTCATGTTTTCATTATGGTAATTTCCTTGGTTCTTATTTTCAACCTTCCGATTCATTCCTGTTTCTGAGTGGATGCGTGAATCACTTTCTATCGCAGGTCCTGACAGTATCGTCTGACTGTGAATCTCGATATCTTCTACTCGGCATCGGTACCTGGTGTTCATTTTGCTTCACTGATTTCTCGTTCTTTGCAACTCATGCTCTGCAGTCAGTGTCGTCAACTTATTCAATTTGTTGTTGACTCTTTGTGGCTCTCGGGACTTTATCTGGCGCTGTTCACTTTCAATTTGCCAACCTTCGTGTTGAATGGCAGATTTCAAAGTTCAGGATATTCTGAAGCACTTTCATTTGTTTCTTTTCTGGGGAGACAATAAATGATAATCTTAACTCAGTAGCCTTTGGGGGAGTCGTCTTCTCGGATTCCGCCTGTTCGGTCTCTTCGTTCCCTGGTTTTTGTGAGTTAGTGCTCATCCGGAAGCCTCACTCACAGAGACCCAGGAAACACAGTTTCCGGGGCCCCTCTTCCCAAAGATTTAGTTTACTTATTTTCCAGCCTAGCAACTTAGCTAGCTGACAGCGAGTGCTCTAGGTGAGCCTGCGAGCCAGAGATCCTCGATCATCCAATCTTGCCTTCCGCTCTCTTGACCTTTTTGCTGCCCGTCCACCACACCCCGAGTCTTGGCTTTCGTTTGACACTGGTTAGTGCTCATCCGGAAGTCTCACTCACAGAGACCCAGGAAACACAGTTTCCGAGGCCCCTCTTCCCAATGATTTATTTTACTTATTTTCCAGCCTAGCAACTTAGCTAGCCGGCGTCGTTTTTTCCAAGGTTGCCTTGTGTCCGAGTACTAGGTAACGCTTCAAATTTAGATTGTCGGCTTCATATCTGACCCTCTTGCGGTCGAAGTGCCTCAAAATCTTGTAGAGTGGAGCTCCTCAATCAGGACTATGATATCCATAAAGCAGAGGATAAGGAATGCTCTGGATGGTCAGCAGGGAGCTTGAAGTTTCTTCCCATCATTGTTGGCAGTTGAGAAATCAATTTGGCGGGCATGCCGTGATCCTTCAGTCCATTGTGACAGCTGCAAGACGGCTATGCCTCTGAAATTTTATATGGGAACTCTTACGATGTAAAGGTATATTTTGGCTGCATTTAGGAGATAGTAAGAACTTAGGGAGAGGACCCTAGGCCTTGAAATAGGCTAAATCAGTGAAAATGGCCCAAGTTGTCAACTTTCCGTGGTAATATATATATGAAAGATGCGAGGTTGTAAGGGTTTTTGACCTTATATCTACAGGGCACCTACTACTGCTTATGTTAAGCCAAAAATCTCGGAAAACGGTTGAGCTTTGCACGAGAAATGTTTGTTTGTCCGAGTACTAGGTTTGTCCGGGATGGTGGGGGGGGGATAGTAGTGGGTTTTTTGATTGCAACTTCTTGGAGCGCTCAAACCCTATAAACATTGACATAGGCAATGTCACTGCTCCTTTCCTTCCCCCCCCCACCCATCCAATTCCTCTCAACCCTCTCTTCCACCTTTCAGATAGCTGTAGCACCGTGAGTTTTCGGTTCACCCCATTCACCGTTCTGACCTTAATTCAGATACTCAGTAGCTTCAAGCAGCCACTGGCAGTGTCGGCTAAGGACTTGCAGAAACCTCATTCTTCACAAGGTCGGCGTTTGCACGGGGCCGGCTAAGAGGGACATAGAGAGTCGTGAGTTTTCGGTTCACCCCAGTCACCGTTCTGACCTCAATTCAGATACTCAGTAGCTTCAAGCAGCCACTGGCGGTACGTCCGCTCACGTTCATGTTCACTACTCCCTCATTGCTCATGGAATATTTCATTCAGCTGTGCGGCGCCATTACAGCACTACCACAGTTCTCAACCAGTTGTCCACCCAAGTTTACTGCCCGCAGTTTCCTTGCAGCGGGATATTTTGTTACAAAGTTCTAGATAGTAGTGTTTTGTAGTAATTAATGTAAATGTATTTTATTTTGCCCCTTCTTTTTGTGTGCCGAGCCAAATGCGATTATTCCAGCGAGTAACGAGAAAATTGATGCCGTGCGCGAACTATCGGTAAGTGATGATTGCCAAGACATTGCACCAATCACTATCGGTCTGACGGTGTCTGTGGGTTGTCTGCCAGGTGTCTGCGGCAGAAACTGGTTGTCTGGCACAGTCAGGGGGCAGTCTGTGGGTCTATTTGGTCTGTAGTGTCTGCCCCAGGCCGCTACAGACATTCAGGATTTTCCAGATGAAACCCCCACAAACACATCAAAAAGCCTCTCTCCACATCCACCACATACATTTTTATCTACGATACAAAATTTCTCCCTCTCATCACTCTGCCTGTACTCAGTCCGGAAATCGCTCGCATCTCGCTTGTCATTATTGCGGCATCATTCAAAAGCGGTTGACACGGTACATGTGAAGTGCGGTACATCATCATCGAGCGCGGTACATCACCTGAAAGAGCAATACATTTGATGGACAAATGCGATACATTCGAGTCTCCCTCAAACGGGACACTACGACACATATATCAAAGTCCAGAATACCCGACACTGGTCAGAAAACCCGACATATACGATACATCCCACACAATTTCTCGGATCTCAGATCTGAGATTCTCAAGTACAACTTCCCCTCGTCCAACGTCTTCACCTACCAATAGTTGGTAATCTATCACTATTGTGCAGTTTCAAAAAGCGTTGTTGTCTGCCTCTACTTGTACACCCCACGGCGTTCAACGCTGCAAGTGTACAGAAATTCGAATTCATTGTACGTGCGGAGACAGGCAGGGCGTGTCATCGCTGGCGGTTCAGGCGTAGCATACTGCAGCCTGTGTACAGAGCCATGGGGAAGCCCCGGTGAGCCCAAACGACGCGCTGGACGCGCTCCAATTGCGTTGGACACGCCGCCAGTCTCGAAGCAATCTGGATAAATGACGTCCGGGAATCCGGGAAGAATCGAGCCAGCAGGCAGAAACTTACCAGGAACCTCAGCCTACCACTCCTGTAATTCCTGGCAGTAACCCAACGCTTGGATGCGCCATTTCCGTCGGTCATGGTGGTAGAAAGTAGAGTGAGATCGTCAGTGACTCACACTGTCACGGAATCGAGATCTGAAAGGAATGTGTCGGGCTTTCTCATGTGCGTCGTGTTCTCTGAGAAAACATTGAAATGTGCTGGATTTTCAGAGGAAACCTGGAAATGTGTCGGATTTCTCTGAACGTGTTGGTCATTCTGAACTTTTGACCGCCCTAGTAGTCGGGAATAGGCTGATTTGTCCAGCGTGCGCTCGATGGCGCCAAAATAGAATGGAAATTCAACGCTTTTCCCATCCTTATAATAGTGCTCTCAAAGTTCGGTTCGGTTCAGATTCGGGACCATTTTTTCCGAATGACGAACCTGAACTTCGGTTCGGTTCAGGCAATTCCCTGAACCTGAACCTGAACCTCAGGTTCAGGTTCAGCAGGTTCAGTTCGGCGTTCATCGGCGTCCGAACGCATGAAACTAACTTTTCCCTCTCCACCCGTAAATTTGAACACCCGAAGGTAAAAAATACGTATCATTTGTATCCAGGGTCGCCCACATCACCATATGAACCAATTTAAGAGATCGAAAGGAGCGAGATGCGGTCAGGCCCAGAATTTCCATCCCTTACCCTGGCACCAAGTGACCACGTCAGCACCACTTTATAGATTTGAGCATTTTTGGAGGCGGTTGAGGTTCAGACAATTTTCTTGGGGCAGCGGGCACGATCCATTTTTGATGACTGAAATGGACGATAACCATACTAATCAGTCAGAGATAAGGTGCCGAGCATAAATCCGACCAGAGAATGAGGCATAGTTATCTTCAGGCATTGTTGAGAGAAGGAACAGCGATATTAGCGAATGTTATAGGCTATTTGGGACACTTTTACCCCTGGTTAGTAGCGTCAATTGGGAAAATTTGAAGCCAAATATTTAATACCGGTTCGGGAGTTCGAACGCGTTGGGGAAATTACTGCTTGTCCCGAACCCTGAACTGAACTTGGGGTTCAGGTTCAGTGATTTCCCGAACCTGAACCTGAACTTCGCGTTCAGTTCAGTCCGGTTCGGGTTCGAACCGGTTTCCCGAACCGAACTTTGAGATCACTATCTATAAGTTCTCGGGAAACATCAGGAAAAATTGAAACCTCTGTAGCCAGGTGGGGAAATCCATAGCCGTACGTAGCCTCTGTTGCCGACGGAGTGGCCATGTAGCTGTATGCAGCTCTTTGTGACCATAGGTACAGTCTTTAACCGTAAAGCGAAACGCTCAGGCGATTTCGCGATTTTTCAGCCGACTTTGGACAAGCTGGATAGTACCTGTACATTTTGACAGATCGATAGTACAGCTTCGCCGCTATCCGGTAGTTCAAGGGCCCTTGAGGTTTGAGGTTGTTCTGATTGAGAACGAGGGCAATCTTTCATCGCCTGCCGTTTCGGCCAACACACGTGGAAGCGAAACAGTAACAAGTACCAGATCAAGTTCAGTGTGGGCTCGGATCTGAGTCCGGACCGTTCTAGAATATCTCTACTGACTGTTTCCGACTAGAAGGACACTGTTGGTTCGACCGCGCGAGTTGTATTTGCATGCCTAAGACGACTCGGCTTGCCGTCCGAAACAGTGCCAAACAGGGTCCCAACAAAGTCGAACCGCACGAGCACTACAGCAGTTTTTCCGGCAATTCCTCTTATACACACTGAGCCCGTTCGCCCGACTAAATTTTGGATCGATTGGCGAGCTTCAAGTGGTCACACACCGCAACGTTTCGCTTCCCGGTGGCGTTTCGCTTCACAGTTAAAGACTGTATTGTTGAAATGTCGCTGAGAGGGAAGTGAAGAAGAAGAAGTGAATGAATATTGTAGTGAGTTCAACTACTGTTCAAATACTACAGAAGAAAAGCTATTAGAATATTCTACGGTGTACGTGTCTAAGTAGATGAGTAATGACTTAATTAGAGAGTTTGCGGCAGCCACTGGAAGCCACCCAGTGGCTGATCAGGCATGCGGTAGCGAGTGGCTGTGGCTGATTCAGTGACTGAACCTACATCTTCATCATCTGGTGAGTGCCTCTACTATTGGTTCTCTTTGTTGCCCCAGGCCCCCCAAAGTTGAATTTGATTCTTCTGTCTGGCTCCCCATTCAAAACAGCAAAATATTCCTCTGATTCTTCAGAAATGAGCTGTGAGAGAGGCAGGTAAGCACTATCTTGACTCCAGGATGGCTCTTCCGACAGGGAATATAGGATGGGTGTCCTCGAAGTACAGAATGGGCCAGCCACCGGATGAGCCACAGCCACTGGCCATGCATGCCTCATCAGCCACCGGGTGGCTTCCGGTGGCTGCCGCAAACTCTCTATTAATCGGGTTTAGAGCTTGCTTTACATTAGTCTAATGGTGCGTGTTTGAATGATATTCCTTTTACTCCCCATCCTCCTCGTTCCTCCTGACGTCGGAGTTGTGCGCCGTTTGCAAAACACGGGACGGAAGCCTCCCTGTGTCACTCTTGGCCAGCGGATCATCTTGAATCCAGGCTGTCCAAGACCTCTCCCTTTCAGTGCCTTGTATAAAAGCAGAGGAGCGCTCAGGAGGGTGCAGCCTCCGGTTTTCCTCTCTGCCTCCTCGCTGCTTTTTGCTGTACCTGCCCACCCGCATCCTTTTAATTCGTTTCTTTCTTTTTTATTATTACTCCGTTCATAACCTACAAAGTCATGTATTCACCGTACCACTTCCGATACATGCCTCTTGGCGCCTCGCCGGGAGTCGCCGTCCCGCTACTTCCCGCTCATTCTGCGCACGCTGGAATTAGACGGGGCTCGGCCATCCGGAGAGCAGTGCCGGGGATTCGGCCTCGGTGCCGATTGATATCCGACGGCAGGTTGAATGGCCGTTATTGATATCTAGCATGCTGAATGCCTGACTACAACAATAGGGAAGTCCACAGATTCTACGCGGAGATCCATAGCTAGTGCGGATACAGCATTGCCTACATGGGTCACATAGGCCATATGTCGGAACATTGCTCCAAATAAAATTTGCTTCACGCAGTTGCCCATTTCGGAACCATTACCAACCAGGTGGTAACACGGTTACATGATCCAACAATGTCGCGTCTGCAAGTTATCAAGTCTGACACTTTGAAGCATCCCTACTGAATCAAAAAATTCAGATCAGCTTGCGATTTATTATCTTGAATTCAGAAGATATTCCTCAGCATGCCTGTTCCGGTGGGAAATAAGTTAATCTCTATGCATTGTTAGGATTCTATCGCTATCCAAATCTACTGTACACCTCTGAATGATACGAAATCAATGTGGCGAAGGTAGCAGTTTAAATAAAACGAGATATGCCTACGCTTCGCTTCGGCCGTGTGAGTAGATTTATTTAGCAGCGAAAAGCGAAGAAGAGAAGGAATATATTTAATACATGCAAAGCTCGTATGATGCACATTTGCCACCAGGTAAAAATCCGTAGACGAAAATGGGAAGTTTTCTCACTGCTGAGGGTAGTCAAGTACTGTGAGCCTTGAAAATAGGACCACAAAACGACCAGGGGCCAAACAAAAAAGCATGACTCGCTGCCCGATTTGCGATGTTCCAATGGCTCGCCAGTAGTACCAGTAAGGGGTCGTGATGGTTCCAAGACATCGCAATTGCAGTGCAAATTTTGATGCAGGCAATGGCGCAACAGCGGAAAAGGATCGAACCCAGGTCCACAGTCAGGAAGGAGCCCTAGGAGTTTTGTTTAATCATTTCGTGTTGAGATAGTAATCCAGGATTAATCCCAGATTAATTAATCTGTAGCACGGGACAGCAGGCTAATCAGGATCAAACTTGTGATTGATCATGTTTAGGCCCCGGTTCAAACCGAGTTGAGCGGCGATTGATCCGGCTTTAGGTTTAAACCGGATCTGATCTGGAATCTGGTTCAAACAATCTGAAATCCGGTTTAAACGGGCTTACAGTGATATGCCAAAGCTTCGGGCCCGATCTCCCAAAAGCGGAGTTTAAAAAGCCTCGGACGGAGAGGAATAATTTTGTAAAGAGAGAGAGGCGGGGGATTTGACGGGGATATCGTAACAGAGAGCACCGATTTTATATCAGTCTAAACGCCTACGTGGCCACAGTTCGAATAATGTGCTGTATCACGTAAGCGCTGCGCCAAGGCAGGCGGAATGTACCAACCGAGGAGATTTTCAACAGCAGTTGAAGGCTGTTCAGACACGAGATGTGGATGCAACCTCAAATCAGCCGTATTTGAATTCATCTTCAAACCTTGCAGTTCAACGTGGGTCCCACGCAAGCACCGCGGCCGGGGTTCGTCGGCCTCAGCTGTCTTGAAGTCGACAGATGGGGAAAATGGGCAATACAGCAGTGAAACTGAAATGGAAAGTCTGTGGGAAGGGGATAGTCGGGCTGTTCAAATTCCAGCTGAGGAGCAGAGATGGCACGATGTAGTGAGCTCGAAGGAGATATAACCAAGCACTCCCCAACGAATTGGGCAGTAAATCTTAATAGAACGGATAGTGATTGACATCTGTCTAAAATGTCGTCAGTAGATAAAGTGCGGTCAACTTTGCAGGGGAATAAGGTGGCAACTACAGACGATTTGAGTAACTGGGATAAATGAACTATGCTGTTGACATGGAGGGGCAATCTTATACATGCCTAGGTCCGCATCAAGCTGAGTAAGTGGTTTATACCACTCAATGTACGCAAGAGAGACCTCAAACCTGCCGTACTCCACTGGTAGCGCAAAAATTGCACGAATACGGCCGGCAAAAGGCCCTGGGAAAGACATCTGGTTAGTGGTCCATTCTGTTGCAGTGCCAAAGAACTTGCCATCCGAACTCAAACGTTTTGCGGGTGCAGTAGACTTCTCCTTTCGTGCAAGCACAGTATCAAAGTGGACTTTTGGGCAGCTTTGGCGCATTTCAAACGGCTTGAGGCGGTACCACAGATGGCTCGAATTGGGTCCTTGGTGACAGCATCGTGCACAACAGGCTGCAACTTGATAACGACATGTTTGTAGACCAAGAATGGGGCTGAAATATTGTTGAAGTCGCGTGGAAGAGCTGTCTCGGCGCCCAAGAAATTTGCCAAATGCAAAAGAAAGTCATTAGCACCGTGATCGCGCTCCAACGACTCGACGGAAACCCGTGTAAATAGAGCCTTCTTGGCACTGGTGTATACTGGTGTAGGCCCGGAAGAGGAATCAACGATGTCCTTGGATTCGGATTCGCTGTCATTATCGTCATTATCGTCATGGGGCCGTTGGGTCGTCTGCAGAATCATTGAGCTGAGAGCTCCACAAGGTAGCCGGGATGGCCCATTCAGGTAAGAGGTCTGAGGCAAACCTGTCAATCGCCTCATGGCGCATCAGTCAGGTAGAAATTTGTTGGATATACTTCTTCTAATCGATGTGCAAGCGCTTAGAGAGTGCGTGTTATATCCGGCTGGTCTCCAGAGCTAGGGCATGAAACCGTCCATAATACGTCCATGGGCGTATGATTTACGCCGCATTTTTGCTACGCGACGGCCAAACCCGTACGTCAAGACTTGTCGAGAGAGGGTAAACGGGACGGGTCCCGTACGTAGCGTCCGTTTACGCGTATTTTACGGTGTTGATGAGTTGAAATTGATTCGAGCCCAGATGCAGCTTGTTTCAACTGTGAAGAACCCAGAGAGAACCTCCACTCTCTTTACCAGTGGTCTCATGAGAAAAAAAATTGTAACAGAGGCAAAACCTGCTTAACAGAATTTGGTTTACCAACCGGCCCGCCATCCGCCTCACCGGGTAATCACGTCGGCAGCGCATATACACTGCTGCCGGTACCTCGCGAGGGGGTAAAGCATCGCGGCATCCTCCCGGCACTGTCGGCGAGTTGATTTCGCTGCTGATTGCGCATACAGTTGCGTACCCGTAAATTACGCGTAAACGGCCGGTTACGGCCTATCCCATGCCGTAACCGTACCGTTCGATGTCGAACCAGTCTCGTCGATGGTACGTGGACGTAAACCGTTTTTACGGGCCGTATTTCCGTAAAGATACGGCACGGTGGCATGCCCTATCCAGAGCGCGAATCATGGCGATAATGTTGCATGGAGTGGATTTTGGGGATAGTAAAATGGTAGCGGACGCTGTGCATTAGGAAACATCCTTGTTGGCATGAAGGTGCCTCCAGGCATCCTCGAGCTTGGCCAGCGAAGCGCTGGTGTGCGTTTCGAAATGTGTGTAATAAATTACCCTCTTTATAAAATTACGCATGTCTGAAGCTCTTTACAGCAGTTTGAGAAAGTAATGACACCTCGATCATTTTGTAAATAAGAACAAGCTCGAATAGTTCCTCACTTTCCGCGCTCACTGCGGCCTCATTTCTTGACCGAATCCATTGTGTATAGGCGCGTTCGAGAGCGTTTTGAGAGCGCTTTCTGCTGTATGTTATTTCAACCTCTAATTTCAATATATATATTTTTGACCTTATTCGGCTCCAGCCCGTCAAAGCCGCCACATTGATATCGACTTTCCTCGCGCAATTCTCAGTGGAATTCGCTCAAAGTAGGCGCGTTTTGACGGCGTTGTATGCGCCTTGCTATAACCCTAACTTTTACCCTAGCTTCTTGCTTTCCACGACCGACTTCCACATACGCGCCAAGCTTGCGCTGCCGCCGCTCTGCAGCTTTTTTCTTGGTCAATTTTTGGCTCGCAGCATTCTAGGTGTGTTACAGAGCACTCTGCCTTGTATTTGACTGATCCTCGGCGCTTTTCAGTGTCTTGTTCATCATGTCAATACGCTCTTCTGCACGGAATATTTCGGCATCAATCGCAAAACTTGCCGCCTCGGATTTGCTCAATTCTGATGACAAAATTCAGATGGATGTCGACGCTGACGTGGATCTAACTCTCGTCCAAAGCAATGATGAGGATCACGATGGGAAGGGTGGGGCGGGGGATGAGCAAGAGGATGAAGAAGAGGAGGAAGCTTCCGAAGATGAAGAGGACGATGACGAGGACGGAGACGAGGTGGAGGAAGATGAGGAAGACAACGAAGACAACGAAGAGGAGGAAGAGGAAGTGGTAGTGGGGACAAAGCGGAAGCGAAAGGCGTCGGCAAAGAAGTCCGGTGCGTGACTTCAATGCAATCGTGAATTGACCTCATCTCGTTGCCAGATAAACCATCTCCCTCCGAAATTGAGTACAAAGTCTCCATGTTCACCGCTAAACAGATGAAGAAGGCGAAATCCTCACGCAGACATCCCATCACTGAGATCCTTAACCTCTCCAGCGATAAGCCATGGTCCACTCTGAAATCAAACATCCTCACAAAGATCCAGCTTGCTCTGCAACCTCCCGTCCTCCGCTTCTCTGATTATTCTATCACCTTCACTGTCCCTCGTAAAGTTACCGAGCCGATGTTACTTGACGACACGAAATATGAGTACCTCATCAAAAAAGCTCTTCTTATCAAGAACAATCCAAACGTCAAAATTATCGTGGAGCCAAAAGAGGTACGACAACTTGCACCCTTACTCCGCGGCATTGACGTATCTTTCTAGGCTACTAACAAAGAGAACGAAGCTAATAGTGATGACGATATGGATGCGAAGGGAAAGAAAGGAAAGAAGAGATCAACAAAGGTCAGTTCCGTTTTTGAGATACAAGTTTGAAGTGCTTAACCTTTTCCAGGTCCCGAAAGCGCGTTATATTCTTCCGGCAAATGTAGCGCTGAATGCCAAGATCGGCGAACTCCGTGAGAAATGGATTTGTCCAACACCCGGTGGCCCTTGTGGCAGCGCGCACTGTTTTTTTACCGAGACGCAGCCGGAACATTTCCCTTTGTCGCACGATCATTTTCAAAGTTGGGCTGCGGCCGCGGTGAGCTCTTCATTTACTCCAACCGGAATTCAGACTGATTTCTGGGCTAGTTGAAAGGAAAAGCATTTGCAGACCTCGACACACCTCCCAATAATCAACTCTTTGACCAAGTGGCGCAAGGCACTCGTGCAGCACAATCCCCGCTCTTGAAGCGGCGGCTCGAACTCCGTGAGCAAGCCGTCACGAAGAGTACTCCTGCAGCACCACAAGTGCACGTCAACTTTCCTCCTGAATTTGCGAATCTCTTTCGACCTCCTCCTCCTACGCCTCCTGTTGCTGCCCCAAATGTCTTTATCGCTCCACCTAATTCCGCGAACATGCTTATCCCGTATCCTCGTGTCGCCGGTCCAGATTTGAGCCCAGAAGACTTCTGCTCAATTTATAACATCGACATGGACATTTGCAATCGATTCAAGGAGCAGAGATTCAAACGAACGACAGCATTCAAGTTCGTCGAGCTCGGTGATCTGAAGGACATGGGATTTCTCAAAGGAGAAATTGCGGAGTTAAAGGTTGCAATCGAGGAGTGGTCGCGCATGCCAGATGGACCTCAAGAGTTGTAGAATCAGATTGAATTGTCATCCTAGTAATGCCTCAAATGTACTGTATTGTTATCAGAAGTATCCCGCGTGAATAAAGTATCCGATTGCGTCTGACTCTGTAATAATGTTCATGGCCTCGAGCATGTCGTAAATGAGGGAATGGGGTTCATCGTCGGGCCCGTACGACAATATGTCGTTGTTACGCCGGATCCAAGCTTTGATCTTTGAAAATGCTTCCTCAATGGGATTGAGGTCCGGTGAATATGGTGGTAAATAAACGAGGCGCACACCTGGACAATATGAATATTCCAATTTAGTAAAAAGATAGTGTTGATAGTACTGACCGAAGCGATTGCACAGTTCAAGAATTTCTTCTCCGTGATGGATTCGAGCATTGTCCATAACGAGGATGCTAAGTGGGCCGGGATAAGGAGAACAAAGGGGAAGCTGGAAAATGGTGTTAGAAAAATAAAAATAAAAAATAAAAGAGAAACCTACAACACTATGCTCCAGAAATCCTAAATACTGGTCACGGTGCATAGATCCCTCGACCACAGTACTAGTCAGCATTCCGTGTGAGGTCAGGAAGCCAGTTGCAGTGAGGCGTTGTCCGCGAACCGCCTTTCGACGCTTGACAGCATGCTTGCCTTTCTTGGCATGCCCGAGACGCCGGCCAGGAGTCTTGTCATTTTTCGAGGTTTCGTCTAGAAAACCTAGATAGTCCGGTGGGTACTGAGCAATCTCCCGTATGTAATCTTGCCGAGATGGTTCGCAACGCTCCTCCACAGTCTCGGTAAATTTCATTGCTGACATTCCGGCACGTTCGAGTTCGTGGTGGATAGTGGTGTAGTGTACAGATATGAATCGATTGGCCTTGAGCAGTTTTAGGAGCTCGTCAAGAAACCAGTCAGGGCGGTAATGGATTAGCTCAATGAGATGTTGGACATCATCGCGGTGCAAGAGTCGTGGGCGGCCAGTGCGGTTCTGAGGTCGCACAACGTCGCCAGTGGTGCACCAAAGGTGGAGAACACGAAAAAAAGTGCTGCGGGAGAAACCGACACAGGCGAGAATTTCTTTGAGCGGGAGATGGCCCTGCTCATAAAGATTCAGCGCGGCTGTCTTGACATCTCTGCTGATGCGGCGATTGCCCATTTGTATATGGATAGGAGTGAAATACTGAAAAGCGCTGGGGATCAGTCAAATACGAGGCAGAGTTCTCTGTAACGCACCTGAAATGCTGCGATTTGAGCCCAAGGTGACCAAGAAAAAAGCTGGAGAGCGGCAGCGCAAGTTTGGCGCGTGCGTGGAAATCGGTCGTGGAAAGCGAGAAGCTAGGGTAAAAGTTAGGGTTATAGCAAGGCGCATACAACGCCGTCAAAACGCGCCTACTTTGAGCGAATTCCACTGAGAATTGCGCGAGGAAAGTCGATATCAATGTGGCGGCTTTGACGCGCGAGTATATACCATCTTAGTGGGAGTGGGACTCGCCCAATTTAAGCGAGTCCCACTGCTGATGACATTTTCAGTCGCATCATTTCTCGGCACAAAGCTGCCGTTTCTCATACTTAGTTTTGAATGTTTAGAGGCATTCTGACTCTTATTCAACTAGATCTATCGCTGAGGGGAACGATGTTCCCCCCAGACCCCCTCCTTTTGCCTGACGGCCATAGATATATATGTATTATTGATTTCAATCAAGTTCAATAACTTTTTCCTGCTCATTTTGAGCCTTTTTAATTGATTCTAGCACGGGGGAGACCCCCGTGGACCCCCCTTAACGCTCGCCGCTATGGCCCACTGCGTGGAGCTGCCGCTCGCCGCGGAGGCCCACTGCGTGGGGCTGTACAATATTTTTAAAGTGTATATTTATTTATTTATGCTGGTACAGAGCTTTTGAAGGGTATCTAGCACGGGGGAGACCCCCGTGGACCCCCCTGACGCTCGCCGCTGGGCCCACTGCGTGGGGCTTTACTGTGAGCGGAGTTTTAACTACGTATGCTGCCGATGGAGTGCCGATTACGCGAGTCCCACTGGCGGAACTTAGCCGAGACTCGAGTCCCACTCAGGCCCTTAGCCGATGGTTAGCCGAGTCCCACTCCCACTAAAATGGTCACCTCTCTTGACGCGCTGGAGCCGAATAAGGTCAAAAATATATATTGAAATTAGAGGTTGAAATAACATACAGCAGAAAGTGCTCTCAAAACGCTCTCGAACGCGCCTATACACAATGGATTCGGTCAAGAAATGAGGCCGCAGTGAGCGCGGAAAGTGAGGAACTATTCGAGCTTGTTCTTATTTACAAAATGATCGAGGTGTCATTACTTTCTCAAACTGCTGTAAACTCCGCTGATCCCACAGTGTGCCATCTTGATGTCGAACTCCCGAACTTGATCCACACGCTCTGGAAGAGACGGCTGGTCGTTCCGGCTGCATGCCGCCTTGCGCCGCTCATGGCGGCTTGCCGTCATCTGACAGCAATCTGACACTGACGTGTGAAATTCTCTCATCCGCTAGGCAACAAAGGGCTTCAAAGAGCTTGCTCGAACTCATTGAAACGTCGTGGGGACTTGGGCAGCGTGGGCCATCATTACCCGATTAGGCTGTGGCGGTGCTCAGCAAGAGGGGGAGGGGGGGGGGGGGGGGGGGATCTGGAGGACGGTCTTACTGCACTTTTCCAACCCTGTGTGGAAAATTTTAAGGGTGGGTACCCCTTGGAGCCACCCAAAGATTGTGTAGCCGAGCTGAAAATGTGCTCTTTGAAGACGCCCTTGTGGAGTTAGTGAAGAATATGGGGGATGAAGCGCTGGAAGATGTCGCACAGAGAAAGGGCCTTCCACAACGGATCAGCGGGCCGCAACCCTTGCACATCGAATTTTTTCGGCGCCGAATCCATTACCACTACTGTACTATTTCGACCAAGTATTCAGTCACAGGTCACAGAGCTGGCTGAGATGAAGACTTTTTAAGAGTGTCACAGGTCACCGAGATTTTGAATCGAGGTTGCCATCAATTTCGGCCTAAAATGGCTACTTTTGATGCGGAAAATACCGAAAAATCGCCCCAAAAGGCAACTTGAATACTTGGCAAATGAATACTTTGGGTCACAGGTCACAAGGCATGAATACTTGGTCGAAATAGTATAGTACTGCCTTCTTCATGAGCCGTATGGCTCGCTCCGGGTCTCGAAGCGCCGAATACACTGGCATCGTTCTCCTCTCTGAATTCACCAGGCACTTGGGACACCGATTCTCTTTGTAACACGCCACCAAACATTGTTCAGGATAGTCCGCGAGGTACGCAGCCAGAATCGAATAGATGCGATGCATGTGCCCGCCTGGACATAACATGTCAGCGCCGTCCTTCATGCGCTAACGAGGGAATCGGGCATGAGGCACATGCAGCGATGGAAGAGCTGGTAGCTGGCTGCCGACCAGTTCTGCTTGGAGAAGCGGTTCAGCTTGCACATGGGATGCATCCAAGCAGGACGCTCGCCCATAGCACGTTCAGAAGGCTTGCGTCGGATCGCCTGAGACAGCTTCACACGCCAGGCTTGTTTGTCGCCACTGAATTGCGCCAACCGCGTTTTATGCGATGCCAGGATAACGGTGCAATTTGTGAAGCCCTGGGGGAAGAGTTCGTTTTGGAAAATGTCAACTGTGCCGTTAATGATGATGAAGGACCTTGCTACCTGCAGATTCCACCACCATTCACCTATCCACATTTCATTAAACTGCCTCTGTTTCCTGTCCGGGTCCCGATGCACCTTCTGGCCTGGGACGCGGCGATCCCCATTAGCTCCTTCATGCACTCGATGGGATCGCACTTCCAGAATTCGACTTCCTCCTACCTGTTCACGGGTTTCATCGCTTAAACAAGTGGCCAGATTGCCACCTGAAGATTTTAAAACAGAATGCTAGCCGGAACCGTCTGCGAGCTAAACAAGTGAGCACCCACACTCCGGTTCTCGGGAGACACAAACTCAGACACGATGGGTGTCAGTATTTCCGCGCCAGTGAGGACCAGGATCAAGGACCATTTTTGCGGCTCAAGCTAGCATCTTTCGGACTGGTTGCGCCTTGTCGCGTTGTACATTCATCCAAAAATTCCAAGGCGGTGGAGCATTATACCAAGGGCATGAGGGCAACTGTGACCAGAATGTTTGGTTCCAGAACTTTTTCCACTGAAGAGAGCTGCACTGATGAAAAGGTATGTGAATTTCTTGCCATTTGCTGGTGTGACGCGACACAATGAAAGTATGTTGTGGTTCAGCAAGACGCGCCGGATTTCGAACCCCGTCGACAATATCAGTGATGGGTGAGTGTAGGTGATGCAAGCTTACCAACGCCGATTTATGCAAAACACCTGGTGTACAGGAACGCAAAGTAAACTTTGAAGTTTGACTTGAATCAACGTTCATACACACTATTGGTCGCTGACCGAGTAAAGAGGATGCTTGAAGCTGGGCAGGAAAAGGAGAGAAGGTCACTTTATTGCTCACCCGTGTTCCGGTCTACTGCCGTTGCTGATTCTTCCTGGTCACACAGATGGCCGCACACATGCCTGGGAGGAGGGAGATTAGTCTGGCAGCGCGCGAGAGCCGAACACGACAAACGGGGCTTTAGAATTCAGGACCGGGGAGGAGACGATGGGCGTAAAGAAGAAGCCAAGAGGTCAAGGAGGAGCTGCCTTTTGAACGGAGGTTGAACGGTTGATCGGCGAGGTCCAGAATAAAACACCTTTCATAAATCGCCTCGTTCCCGAGGCAATCTTTGATTAATTCGATCACTCAAGTTAGCAGCAAATCTGGGGATTGTCAATGGAAACTGGGGCTGCCTGCATCGGTGACTTTGAGCAGAAGGTGACAAACGGGGTAAGTTCGCTTTGGAAAGACAAAGAAGTGCATATGATTCGAGTCATCTGCTTAATATGAGGTATAAATATAAAAGCGCTCCGAGCCGGAGTACACAAGCGTCCAACGATCACGGACGCGGGGGCGCGTCGGGCGCGGGAGACGTGGCCATGGCGCGCACAGTCAAAAGAGATAGCGCAGAGTCAAATTGATAGGATGTAACATTCAAAGATAAAGATAAAGATAAAGATAGAGGCGCGCCGGGTCCAAGCGCGCGAAGACAGCGCTGATCGGAGGCCACGAGCCATCCTGCGCAAGGCTGAGAAGTTCCGGCAAGAATGAATGTACATAGATTCGCTGTGGTATTTCACTTGACTCGTTTCGGTCGCGCTCTACCCGCGTAGAGAGGCGACGGCGAGAGCGTAGGAGCGGCGGGAGCGGGTTCGTGAGGAGGAGAAGCAGGAGGAGTAGAGCCGCGGATCGCGCATCATGCGCTCATGGCGAGAGCGGGCGCAAGGGGGAGAGTACCAGTGGCACGAGACGCGACGAGGACGAGGATGAATGCGCAATGCGGCTCGTAGCGGGGGGAGGGGGAGGGCTAGCGCGGGAAGGCATCGGCGCTGCGTTGTGGCGTTGGCGCAGGCACGGTAGGACGGACGGCGGAGGAGTGCGAGCGCTGATGAGAGTGGCGGATGCATCTGCGGGAGTGACGAGACACCTCGCGCTGAGGGATGGGCGATAGTGGGAGTTGCGGGCGAGCACGGATGGAGGGCGGCGCTCGAGGTAGAGTGTATCAGCAAAGGAGGAAAGAAAGGATGTTGAGGACAAGCAGAATCCGTTAGAGGACGCGTAAGCGTCGAGGGAGGACCTCGCGGGAAGAGGCGAGGGCGCGGCGGATGGGCATGACTACGGCGCAGAAGTGGCTTGATTGGGTAGGGTTAGCAGGATCAGCGGCACCGTACTTGCGAGCATAGGCGGCGCGGACGGAGCTAAGCTGTAGCACAAGATCAGTGAGCGCAGTGCAAGAGAGCGGAGGGCATGCGCGTCGACGTGGTGTCAGCGGCTGCCGCAGATACGCGTTGCGGTGGGGTCAACGGAGGGCGTGAGCCGGTAAGAGTAGAGTGGTGGACACACAAAGGTGGGCCAGGATCGGGGGCGTGTCCGAGGGAGATGCCCCCAGAGCCGGACCACGGTTACGTGAGTGACGTAGTGGATAGGGCTCCGATCCGTTCCCGTCTGAGACGGGTCGACGGTCCGTTTGGACGGATTCCGTCCCGTCCGTAGCGCCATTCTGCCTGCTTTGAAAACGGACGGGTACGGTACGGGTACACCCGTTAAAACGGGATCCGTATCCGTCCGTAAACGGGAAACGGGTTGATGGCGAATTGTTGGTTCAACTGTCAACAAAATTGCCATAAATGGCATCGGCTTCCAGATCCGAACCTGTGGCAATGACCTCAGAAATGTTCGAACGGCATCCTGCCACGTCTGTACCACACCATCCGTTTATCTTGCATTTCAGCACTCCAGATATGTCATTCTCACGCTCGCGTGATAAACTACTCATCGCCGGCTTAGCTTCTCGTGTCGAGAGGGAGCAATCAAAGTCCCAAAGAAGTGCGAGGGGTAAGAGTAGTGTCCACGATTGCTTAAATACCTTGTCATGTCGTCCTTGCCTCGAAGTATAGTACTCCATAGCAAAGTCCCAAAAAGGAAATCAAGCATCCGTCGAAACGGCCGTAACGGGTTCAACGGACGGAACCCGTCCGTTTGCAACTCTCAGAATTGCCTTAGATGGACGGGTAGGCCCGTACGTAGCCAGAAAACGGCCGTTTTTTCGACGGCCTTTCCGTTTTACGGACGGTTCGGAGCCCTAGTACTGTAGTATTACGTTCAAATCGGCAGTCACGCGTCACGCACCCCCCTGTCGATCACGAAATTTGGTCGAGGTCACACGTCACTCGGGCCTCTGTCGAACCTCCAAGCGGTCGCGCAGGCCCCGAATCGCCTATATATATATATAAAAGGCAAAAAAAAAAAAAAAAATTCGGTTCAAATGCCGAATTTTCTGGGGTGTCACGCAAAATTTCGGTGGCTGCCGAAATGTCGAATTGGTAAAATGGGTCACGCGTCACACCCCCTGTTGATTTGATCGTAATAGTACAGTAGTGGAGCGGAGAGATGCGCGCCACTCCTACCGCCAACGCGCAGAAGACAAAGGGGTCGGCGAGAGTGCGCGCTGACGCCGAGCCTGAGGGAGCAGCGATGACGACGGGAGGCTTGGCAGTAAAAATTGACAGCAATCACGTGTCTCGCACACAGCTCCAAACAACACGTCCGGTCCCGCCCCATTGATAACTCCGCGACACTTTCCGGTCCTGCGGAAAGCTGGAATGTTGAATTTGGCATGGTCTTTTCAAACGAGCAGGCCAGGTGCTCACTTCAATATTGACCACGAGTACTTGCACTCTTTTGAAGAACGGCTATTCAAACACTGAATTATCACCTTCAGCCTGAGAGTCAATTATGAATCATCAATTTTCAGCTTGAGTCTCTGAAATGTCACCGTTGGATGTTTGAGCTTGAGCTAATATTAACCTTCAATGTTGAGCTTGAGCGCGAATATAAAAAACAGAAAGACATTGCGCCTGAGTTATTAGTCTATTGGCCCAGGAGAATCCCCGCTACGCTGTGTACCGGTCATGGAGTATTCTATTTATAGTTGGGAAGGTTGGCGTTGTTGTGGGTCTATCTACTCGAGAGTTTGAGTCGAATTTTTTCACCTTGCTTTGGTGTGAATTTGCAAAAAGTGTTGCTCGGCTTGGTTGAGACTCGGTAGCCTGCGAGTTTTTTTTTTTGGCTTGGGTCTTGAGTTCCAAATTGGCTTGATTTCCGGTTGAGTGTAGCGACAAGTCCAGTTCAATCTTTGGTATCGCAAGTCTTGCTTGTGCTCTCAGGCATTGAGTTCCTGTCTCTGACATTTTGTTCTTCCAGTCACAAGCTTCACAAACGTCGAGTCGGACGTGGTATACATAAGGCTTGTTGAGATTCTCAAGAAGCTGTAACTTGTAACCTCTAACACACCGTCGAATCAAATCAAGGCTGTGATTCACGAGCGGTCCTACAGAAACAGGAGCTACTACCAAACTACTTCTAGATCTACACATATCCTACACAGTTATATCCCCCAAGTTAAACCCCAAAATGTATGAAAGGCACCCAGTGGAAAAATGATTTCTTTGCTCCAAGCTGCTCTCGAAGCCTCTGAACGGCAAGATGCAACGCTTCAGCTGCCCTCGTTGGATCTGGAGGCGATGCCTTCAATAGATGGGCATAAACATCACCAGCGACTTGTGGGGCAACATTGTCCCCAATAGACCACATTGTCCCAATGACACCTCGGTATCCCGCTAATAACATGCCAGCGGTGAGATGAACCGCCTCGTCTTGGAGCTTTGTGGAACCAGTGGCGGTTTGACATGCAGAAAGGAATGCCAGATCGGCATTTGGGAGATTTAGCTGGATGATGTTGGAGACTGTCAACCGTGAACTTCCGGCAAGGAGGAGGGCACTTTCAGTTGGAGAGGTGCTCTGCACACCATGGCAGGCAAAATGGACCCATCTGGAATTCTTCATGCCCTTCTGAACATTTCCTATCGTGGCCATATCTTGATCCAATGGAAGAACAGTAAGTTTTCCATTGGCATGCTCCTGAATATATTTGATCTCTTCCTGAGTGCCCAGAATATCACATTGTCCCTGGGCCGACGGTTGAGAGACAGCAAGGAGTTGAAGTTCTCCCTGGAATTCAGAACGTGGGTGATACCCTTCGATCAAGGCAGTTAATGATGGTGTATAGGACGAAATCAGGACATCAGATAATTTCGAGCCAAAGGCTTGGCCCTCGCCGTAGAGTCCTGCTGCATGGATAGGGAGAAATGCTAATGGCCCTGTTGGACACCACCATATACGTCCCAAATCTTGACTCGCTGGAGTCTATAGATATCATTAGGATGGGAATCAGATGTGTTGATTAAAATAGCTTACTGTGATTGCGAGTGCCTTCAGGACCGGGTGAACAATTTTAGACCAGAGCTCAGAGAGAACAAAGCAAAAGATATCATCTGGAGCCATCTCCACCTCACGAGATCCATCGAACCTCTCATCACGACCGGGGCCTCCCACAATTGATGCCAGACAATTGGCCAAGAGCTGTGCCAGAAACAGTGTAAATTCAGGGAGCGGGACATGGACGACCTCATCTGCAAGCCCTGGTAGGAGGATCAGGGCATCACACCCATAGTCACTAGTATTTACGATAGCAACTGGGCCCATCTTCGCAGCTTGCGAGAGCTCAGAAATTGGCTTTGGTAATAGGAACCTCTCAAACTCTGGCAGCTCTCTGATCTGCTGTAGGACATGATTCCTTTGAAGAACATGGGCATGAGATTGGTTTGCAATGGACTGTAACGACTGTGGTTTGGTAGCATCAGCAACAACATTGCTCTGGGTGCCAGCAGTTTCTAATGACCTGGAGAGAGAAACAAGCTGATCAGCAAGGTCAGGATGGCTCTTCCTCAGTTCATCTACTGGTGTGCGCAGATTGAGAAGCTGACCCCAGATAACTGAACGACCCTGGTCAAGCCACTCTACTGCCTTCTGGTAGTCATGCACTGCAATTGCAGCTGAAGCAGCATCTCTCACAACTTGGCCTGCCTCTGAGAGGAGATGATGCCGATCGGTTATAGACAGCCCCAGCCATGCCAATTCAGGTAGAAGTTCAATGGCAGTAGTATATGCATGGAGCACAGATGAGGGTTGGTGAATGTGTGCATGTTTTGCCCATTTTGTGGCCACACGAAATCGTATGCTAGCAGGGCCTGTTGTTGAGCAGGCCGCTGAAGTGTAGTGAAGTAGCAGCTGCTGAGAGTCTTGAGGATCATGGAGCTGCTCAAAGCGACCCAAAAGCGAATTGCCAAGGTTGTCCAACATTGCAGGCTTGTCTGGGTGACCATCTGGAGTGACAGGAATGGCAGCTTCAAGTTTCAATACAGACTGGTTAAGATCATCAAGACCACCAAGTTGTTTAAAGCGACTGAAGAGTGAATTCCCGAGGTTATTCAGCAGTGATGGCTTGTCTGGGTGGCCATCTGGAGTAAGAGTAACAGCAGCTTCCAATCTCAATACAGACTGGTTGAGATCATCGAGATCACCAAGTTGCTGAACACGCCTGAAGAGTGAAGTTCCGAGGCTACTCAGTAGTACAGTCTTGTATGGGTGGTGATCTGGTGTGAGAGCAACAGCAGCTTCGAGTCTCAATACAGACTGGTTGAGATCATCAAGACCACCAAGTCGCTCAAAGCGACTGCGGAGTGAATTCCCGAGGTTATTCAGCCATGAAGGCTTGTCTGGATGGCCATCTGGAGTGAGAGCAACAGCAGCTTCATGGCTCAATACAGATTGATTGAGATCATCGAGACCACCAAGTCGCTGAAAGCGCCTGAGGAGTGAATTCCCAAGGTTATTCAGCAGTGAAGGCTTGTCTGGGTGGCCATCTGGAGTGAGAGTAACAGCAGCTTCAAGCCTCACTATGGCCTGGTTGAGATCATCGAGATCGCCCACTCGTTCAAAGCGGCGGATGACTGAGCTCCCGAGGTTGTTCAGCCATGAAGGCTTGTCAGGGTGGCCATCTGGAGTGAGAACAACAGCAGCTTCCAATCTTAATACAGACTGGTTGAGATCATCGAGATCACCAAGTCGCTCAAAGCGACTGAGGAGTGAATTCCCGAGGTTATTCAGCCATGAAGGCTTGTCTGGGTGGCCATCCGGAGTGAGAGTAACAGCAGCTTCATGTCTCAATACGGACTGGTTAAGATCATCAAGACCACCAAGTCGCTCAAAGCGACTGCAGAGTGAATTTCCGAGGTCATTCAGCAGTGAAGGTTTGTCTGGGTGGCCATCTGGAGTGACAGGAATGGCAGCTTCCAATCTCAATAGAGACTGGTTGAGATCATCAAGACCACCAAGTCGCTGAAAGCGAGTGCGGAGTGAATTTCCGAGGCTATTCAGCAGTGAAGGCTTGACTGGGTGGCCATCTGGAGTGTGAGTAACAGCAGCTTCATGTCTCAATACAGACTGGTTGAGATCATCGAGATCACCAAGTCGTTTGAAGCGGCTGAGGAGTGAATTTCCGAGGTTATTCAGCCATGAAGACTTGTCTGGGTGGTGATCTGGAGTGAGAGCGACAGCAGCTTCAAATCTCGATACAGACTGGTTGAGATCATTGAGACCACCAAGTCGCTCAAAGCGCCTTAAGAGTGAAATCCCGAGGTTATTCAGCCATGACGGCTTGTCAGGGTGGCCATCCAGAGTGAGAGCAACAGCAGCTTCTTTTCTCAATACAGACTGGTTGAGATCATTGAGATCACCAAGTCGTTTGAAGCGAGTGAGGAGTGAATTCCCGAGGCTATCCAGCAGTGAAGGCTTGACTGGGTGGCTATCCAGAGTGAGAGCGACAGCTGCTTCTTTTCTCAATACACACTGGTTGAGATCATTGAGATCACCAAGTTGTTCAAAGCGACTGAGGAGTGAATTCCCGAGGTTATTCAGCAGTGAAAGCTTGTCTGGGTGGCCATCTGGAGTGAGAGTAACAGCAGCTTCATGCCTCAATATAGACTGCTTGAGATCATCGAGACCACCAAGTCGCTCAAAGCGACTGTGGAGTGAACTCCCAAGGTTACCTAACCACAAAGGCTTGTTTGGGTGGCCATCTGGAGTGAGACTAACAGCAGCTTCAAGCCTTGATACAGACTGGTTGAGATCATCGAGACCACCAAGTTGCTCGAAGCGACTGCGGAGTGAACTCCCAAGGTTACCTAACCATGAAGGCTTTTTTAGGTGGCCATCTGGAGTGAGACTAACAGCAGCTTCAAGCCTCAATACAGACTGGTTGAGATCATCAAGATTGCCCAGTCTTTCAAAGTGGTGGAGGAGCGACATCCCGAGGCTATTCAGCTGCGCAGGCTTGTTTGGGTGGCCCTCTGGGGTGAGAGCAACTGCAGCTTCAAATCTCAACATAGCCAATTGGAGGTCCGAAAGGTCACCAAGTCGCTTGAAGCGCCTGAAAAGTGAATTCCCGAGGTTATTCAGGCATGAGGGCTTGTTCAGGTGGGCATCCAGAGTGAGTGTGATAGCAGCTTCAAACCTCAATACAGACTGGTTGAGATCATTGAGATCGCTGAGTCGTTCGAAGCGCCTGCTGAGCGCAATCCCAAGGTTATTCAGTGATGAAGGCTTGTCCAGGTGGCCATCTGGAGCGAGAGTAACAGCAGCTTCAAGCCTCACTATGGCCTGGTTGAGATCATCGAGATCACCCACTCGTTCAAAGCGAATGAGGAGTGAATTCCCAAGGTTATTCAGCAGTGAAAGCTTGTCTAGGTGGCCATCTAGAGTGAGAGAAACAGCAGCTTCAAGCCTTGATACAGACTGATGGAGATCATCGAGACCAGCAAGTCGCTCGAAGCAACTGCAGAGTGAATTCACGAGGTTACTCAGCTGTGAAGGCTTGTCCAGGTGGCCATCTGGAGTGAGAGTAACAGCAGCTTCAAGCCTCACTATGGCCTGGTTTAGATCATCGAGATCACCCACTCGTTCAAAGCGGCGGAGGAGTGAGCTCCCGAGGTTGTTCAGCTGTGAAGGCTTGTCTGGGTGGCCATCTAGAGTGAGAGAAACAGCAGCTTCAAACCTTGATACAGTCTGGTTGAGATCATGGAGACCACCAAGTCGCTCGAAGCGACTGCAGAGTGAATTCCCGAGGTTACTCAGCCGTGAAGGCTTGTTTGAGTGGCTATCTGGAGTGAGAGTAACAGCAGCTTCAAGCCTTGATACAGACTGGTTGAGATCATCGAGATCACCAAGTCGCGTGAAGCGACTGCGGAGTGAATTCCCAAGATTATTCAGCCATGAAGGCTTGTCTGGGTGGCCATCTGGAGTGAGAGTAACAGCAGCTTCATGCCTCAATATAGACTGCTTGAGATCATCGAGACCACCAAGTCGCTCAAAGCGACTGCGGAGTGAACTCCCAAGGTTACCTAACCACAAAGGCTTGTTTGGGTGGCCATCTGGAGTGAGACTAACAGCAGCTTCAAGCCTAGATACAGACTGGTTGAGATCATCAAGATCACCAAGTCGCTCGAAGCGACTGCGGAGTGAATTCCCGAGGCTTCCCAGTCGGGAAGGCTTCTCTGGGTGGCCATCTGGAGTGAGAGTAACAGCAGCTTCAAGCCTCAATACAGCCTGGTTGAGATCATCAAGATTGCCCAGTCTTTCAAAGTGGTGAAGGAGCGACATCCCGAGGCCATTCAGGTGGCCAGGCTTGTTTGGGTGGGCCTCCGGGGTGAGAGCAACTGCAGCTTCAAATCTCAACATGGCCCATTGGAGGTCCGGAAGGTCACCGAGTCGCTTGAAGCGCCTGAAGAGTGAATTCCCGAGGTTATTCAGGCATGAGGGCTTGTTCCGGTGGGCATCCGGAGTGAGTGTGATAGCAGCTTCAAACCTCAATACAGCCTGGTTGAGATCATTGAGATCACTGAGTCGTTCGAAGCGCCTGCTGAGCGCAATCCCAAGGTTATTCAGTGATGAAGGCTTGTCCAGGTGGCCATCTGGAGTGAGAGTAACAGCAGCTTCAAGCCTCACTATGGCCTGGTTGAGATCATCGACGTCACCGACCCGTTCAAAGCGGCGGAGGACCGAGCTCCCGAGGTTGTTCAGCTGTGAAGGCTTGTCTGGGTGACCATCTGGAGTGAGAGTAACCACAGCTTCGAGCATCATGATGGATCGGTTGATATCCAGCAAACTTCCAAGCCGCTCAAAGCGATATTGCAAGGACATGCCAAGATCTGTAAGATAGATGACAGGCCCTGGGTCATCTCGCACTGCATCATTGTATGCACAGACTGCCTGGTTCAGGTCATCCACAGTCCCAGATGCCTGGTACGACTGTAAAATAATATTCCCAAGTATATTCACCCACTGAGCCCTGTTGTCATTGCTTTGGCAACACAGTAGAATCCTCTCATGCATCACCCAAAGCTGCAGAGCATCCATAGAAAATGAGGTCTTCCTGGAGTCTTCATACATTTTCTGTAGCTCACTTCTGATCCCATGAGAGGTCACTGTAGATGGCTCAGATGATGGTCTGACAATATGTAGGGAGTCTCACTTGTATTCTCTGGCATGTCAATGAGATTTAAACCTGGTATCTCCTGGTGAAACACCTCAGAGAATGAGCAACCAACACTCAATTTGAGGGAGGGACCATCGGGGTTCACTTTTTTGAGCTCAAGCTCGAAGGCTACGATGTATTCATGAGGCACCATGATCAAAGTGAGGTGACACTGCACCTACACAGATTCGATTCTGCGGATCTGAGAATCTCCTCTCGTGTGGTATCGGCATGACCAAGAAGTCGAATGCCCTCAGTTTTACTATGGCGCAATGCTGTCATTGAGAAAGTGCGAGCATGGGGTGGGCTGCGAGCAAAGTGTGGGTGGGAGAATCCGAAGTGTCATATGCAAAGGTTGCTACACACTCACATGTTACACCCAAAACTAAGTTTCCAATTCATTCGATCGTGCTCCGACGCCACCAGCACGGTTTGCAGAAAAATATTTCCCTCAATGATGAGCTGGGCGAACATTTTCATGTCGCCTGGAAGATCATCATGGGGGTTAGTCAAGGACGTGATACGGATATCTGTGAGAAGGGACTAAGTATGGTCTGGCAGCATCAACATGGGCAGATGCTTACTGTGAAGTTTAATGCTAATAAAGGACATGAATTGAATCAACAATCTCGACAGGAGGTCCGGAATGCTCACACTGTTTTCAACTCGGACATGATTGCAAGGGGAAAGGTCGAGAAGCTTGAAGGCCAGGAAGTCGATCTTATATGTGTCAGACATCCACGCCACACTAACATGGCTGCAAGGTACTGTAAATGCATGGGACCATCGATACCGGATTGCTCCGCATTCGTTATCTTTGAGCCCCATCTTAGGATAGATCCTGCCGTATCGGTATCTGCCACGTTGAAAGCATGCAATGCAACGTACATGTCGGGTAGCGTCGTCCTAGCGCTTTCACCAACGTCGGCAAGCCTCACTCTGGCGGTGTGTTCCAGAATATCATACATGCATGCGTGGGCCTCACAGTCAGACTGTTAATTTGGCGCACCAACCCCAAAAATACAAAGGCTTCGCTTTGATCACACGGCGGTACAGCTGTCTGACGGTGGCGTTTTCATTTCCCGCAACTCGGCACTTCGCCATCGGACTTAAGATGCTGCACTTATTGTGAGGCATTGGGTTCGGAGAAGCACAAAAAAAGCCATAGCCTGGTACGCAGGAGGCTGGACATAACCGCTCGAGACACTGAGACGACGACGTTGGTGTTTGCCGAGTTTGCAACCGAATCGGGCATCGAGTTAAGCCACTCGACGTCATCGAGTGAGTCGAGTGTTAACTCGAGTTAACTCGTGTGACTCGACAATTTGTTCCCACCCGCCAAATAGTCATCACCGGAAGGTTCCGAATGTTTTAATCGCTCGCCCGATTGGGTCGACCAACTTAGAATTATTCTTACCTTCAGATGTTGGGTGCGATTATTCTTAGAAAATTTTCAGAGGTTCTTTACAAAGATACAGGTTAGTTTGAGGTAGTTACAACAACCATACAGACCTTACCTTCGTTGCTGGGGCGAAGAATATGGGTTCTGACCGAGAAATCCACGTTTCTTGAGTGCATTTGAAGGACGATTGTCCGGAAAAGTTAGCGCATCATAGATACACATATATCCCTGTTTTCAATGTACAATTCATGGCCCAAACACACTTTCCGCTCCAGATTCAATTCGGTTGATGTTTTTGAGAGCCATGGGAACGTCAGTCTCGACCAACTCGAGTCTAAACTCGATCAAACTCGCTCGATCGAGTTGGTCATCGAGTTTGGACTCGACTCGGCGGCAACACT
This sequence comes from Mycena leptocephala, assembly GCA_029378395.1. NCBI lineage: Eukaryota > Fungi > Basidiomycota > Agaricomycetes > Agaricales > Mycenaceae > Mycena > Mycena leptocephala. Next base: position 125,865 of record JARJLF010000257.1, on the reverse strand, counting down.
AAGTCTAGGCAGCTTGGATATTCCGGGATCAAGACATGGACATTCAAGGGTGTCAATTTGGCGTGGGAGCCCGGGCTAACGGAAGCTTGAGCGCTGAACATAGGGATGATTAGTAGGCGCCAGGCAGCATTAAGCACCGACAATGAGCGCCGGAGCAAGGCTAGTTGTCCAGTGCGCCGTGAAGCGCAGATGGTGTGCAAGCTAGAGTTGAACGTATCGGATGCAAGATTCTAAGAAAGACTTCGGAAAAACTCGAAGAAGGCAGAGTCCGCTGTCACTCAAGTGGCTGTGATGCCGTCAACGCCATTCACGCCATTGGTGGCCACAAGGCCATTCCCCTTGCCATTCCCTACGTGCCCGCTGCCGAAGCTCCACTCAAGACGCAGTTCACGGCGCTGCGTTGATCTAGTCTCGATCTCGACGCCAACGACACAATAGAGCTGGACAGTCAGTGCGATGTTAGATGCGCCGTCAGCGCCGCTTCCTTCGGGTGAGCCGTACATTATTACTCGTATCTTAAGCAGATGCCCTGATTTCGTATGCACCTGTTTACACTCTTCTATTTTTCTCACTCCCCACTCGGCAGCTCCCGTACGCAACCCGTATGTCCATTCCATTTCCCATTTTTTTTGTAGGGTCTGAACCTTACCTGGGTATCAGAGAATAGCTTCTGTGGGGCCTTCGACGGGCTGTGCGCTATGACGTGTGCGTTGCAATCACCTACATTTGGTTTTTCTTTCCCAACCACGTTCCCCACCTTGGCTCCGAGCTCCGTGCCGGCAATGCCGCAGCCCACTTTCGCGCGCTCAAGGCCCACTCAAAATGCAGGTGTCCGTCTAACCACCTTTCTCTCCTTCCCCCATCATCATTCCGCCGTCCCCCGCATTCTTCCTCCCTTCAAAATTGTACTTAAGCCTGCCAGTTTCCTCCCTCAATCAGCTCCTTCTGAAGACCTCGCCGGCTACAAACCACTGGATTTCTCTTGACGGTGCCTCTTCAAGCGTCAAATCGCGACAAACGCATGGCTCAAAACCGGGAAGGCAAAGATGGGACTTCAATACCTCGGGATGGCATGAAAACCTTCAAATCCGATTATCCTGCTGACTAGATCAAGACGAGGAGGCGCAAGACACCCCAAGTTTAGGACGCAAAGGTTCTCTGAGCTCACTGAATGATTTCTCAAGCCGCTCAAGATCGCCTTGCGTACTCTCTTCCGATAATGCGTGCCGTCCCCTTCTTTCTGTTCCATCATCCGCATACCCTCCGGCTATATTTTCTTTGACGTAGGGCATTTCAAAATCAATTTTACCTTCCACGGAGTAACCTGACGCATCCTCCGCACAAGGGTTCCCATTTGTACTCACCTCTCTACATCTCAGCGCGTCGACCAGCCACGGATGTACGATTTTTTGATGTCCCGCATGCGAGGCGCTAAGACGTGGTGAGTTTCTGATGAAGATTTTTAGGTTTTAAATGCTGCTGACCCAGCCTTTCGAGCCTTGCTGCGTCGACGTCTTTCCCGATCCCTCACTCAGTCCCCTTCGTTACTCCCGACGTGTCGCAGGCAGATCTGATCGACCCAACGACTTCTATTAACTCGGTGGAGTTTCAACAAACCATGCGTCAAGGACCTGTTTTTGCTAATCTTTTTCCCCCTGCTACATTGTATGTAGGTATGGGTCCGCTAGTATCCTTTTCAGACCTTCTAACATGACTTTCCGCAGCCGGCACCGATTTGAAATCCATCGGCGACGTTGGTACGTACTCATTTAACTTGCACGTCAACGCCGACTTACTTATTTGAGCACATGAATTACCCACGGCACAGGTAAGTTCACTACACTACAACCGAATTGTTTCTGATTCGTATTGCAAGTGGAGCGAAAGGAGAATAGTGTCTCCCGGTAGCCTGTAGGTAGACATGTATGATAGTAGTCAATATATCTTTCATTACAAATATGTCGTGGAATATACTCGAGTATAGTAGCGCCTTGGATCACAGCTTGAGTTGTCCGAAACATTCTGATTGGGGGCCTCGAAGCACTTGGATAGAGTACCTTTTTGAACGAGTACCTTGAAGTACCGAAGTTCACGCAATCATCTGTTCAATGGTTACTTTACATGACAATTGGTTGCTTTTTAACAGGTCTACACATATGCCGGAGCGAAGCGAAGGCAAGTCTTGTATCTCCTTATCCGTCACACACCCACGTACATATCCTGCGCCCCTTGTGCTTGCCTCCTGCGGCAGTGTCGTGTGGGCTCGTGGGCCGTGCATCCGCACGCTGCGCCCTTCCCCGTCGATCCCCCGTGTCGCTCTACCTCGATTTCGCTTTCAACTTCGACGCCGGCTATAACTATTTCTTGATCTCGACGTCAACGGGTCAGACGCAGGGTGCGCCGCCAGTCATGCCTGCTTCGCAGATGGTCGCCCGGCGCTGAGCGCTGAGCGCGCGCCGTCTGCAGTGCACAGGCGACACCCTCCTTGGTCCGAGGCATATACGGCGCCGCGTCGTGTGGGCTAGCGCCCGCTCGCCTTATTACCGACACGCGTTGGCTCGCTCTCGATCTCGACACGTTCCTCGCATGCGACCCGCCGATTCCATCGAAGCTGTTCGGATCCGCCGCGATGCACGTCTGTTCCCCCTGCATTTCGCCTCGACGCTGACGCCGACGCGCCTGTCCCCACGCCGCACAGCTCCCGGACTGGCCGGCGCAGATGCTGAAGGACGCGCCGCCGCCACCTGCGACGTATTTCATGCGCCGAACTTCGTCGTGCCGGGAGCGCATCCGCTGCATGTCTGGCAGTGCTACTCTGCTGCAGTCGAACACGGTGCGTGGCGTCCTCTGACTTGGATTCCGTCCGCTCCTCATACTGATTTTCATCCTTCTAGCCAATTCGAGCTAATTGTGCGACTGCGCTTGGCCCGTGCCTCCAACGATGCGTCGATGTCTCCCCTGCTCGCCGATGCCCACCCTGCGTGGGCTTCCCACGTACGCCGGCCTCTAGTGCTGCCGCGAGCAGTCTGTGTCGCCTCATTCCTTCGCAGACTGACGATACGGTCTCGAACGACGCTGGGTCACCTTTAGATTGGCCATCCTACCGTGCGCGTCGTTATCCTGTCCGGACACGTCTCAATCTTGCTCCAACGACTTCTCAGGGTAAACGCGCCTTCACTGTGAGCGCACGCAGTATCCCAAGCACCCCCTTATCCGCCGCACGCCCACACAACTTGCGCGTGGTGCTCCGTGTCGCATGGGCGAGACGATGCCCCCAATCATCGCCTCACTGTCAGTAGATTATGAGTCTGCCCAGTATCTCCACACGCTTCTTCGCTGGACCTGGCCCCCCCAGGCTTCGCGCCGATGCTCCGGACACGCAACGACTCACCCACTTCGTCGATACGGCGCGCTTCCTTCGTCAGTGTGCCTGCGCCACCTGCAATCGGTCAGGACTGTCGCTTGTCCACGCTCACTGCTGGCACCTCCGCAGGTCTCGCTTCGTCGCACCCGTCGGCTCGCGTTCACGCTGCTTCGACGCGCGCAGCCTTGGAGGGACAATGATAATGTGTCTGATTGGGTGGTACCTGACGAACCAAGCGTGTCAGACCGCCAGAATGTGATCTGGGAGCACTGGCACAATGAATTTCTGGTGCCAGAAGCGGATGATAAAAGCAGAATCATTCTACATGTACTGAGATATTTCAGGACAATAGAATCGACGGAACGAACATGACAGCAAAACGAACAAGGATGAAGTTTCCATACCACAATGGCACATGACAGAGAGACGCTCAGCGAAAGTTGTACTTGGCCGTACCTCTCGAGCCAGACCCAGGACTGTTTAGAAGGTTACATTAGAGAAGAGGATACAGAGAAGAGTGCTGGTCAAAAGTCTTATGCGTATGCATCATCGTCAGAGATTAGAATTCACCACGGTCACAATAAAAAATATTGTGAGGCCCGACATCTGGAAAAAGTGAGCGGTAGCCATAGGCGGCATATAAGACAACGCCACATTCGGCCGATATAAGAGCATGATTCTTGAGGGAGACGACGATAGACAAGAATTTGCGCTGAAAGACAGGCTTCATCGCGGCGTTGAAACGTTGTAGAATTGAGGATTTGAGGGCTTGTGGGTGTTGGGGACGGAGTTCGGGTTTGAATACTGAATATCCAAACCCCCTGTGCCCAGATCCGCCCCAATTTGCCTACCCAAAGTATGGCGAATGTGGGCAACACCTGGGCAACGAAATGAGCCCATGGCAAATGGGATTTTGCACTCGATCTACGGTGCTTTGCCCTATTCTGCCCAATTTATGCTCACAAGCTGTGTTATTGCCGCGGCGTGAGGGGTAAGTGCCGCGCGGTCTCTTTTTCCTTCCACACGGACCGCGGGGTCCGCAGTTCCTACGATCTAGATACATCGTTTGGATTCCTAAACTCGGCCCAAAACTGTCCCCACAGATGCAGCAAAAATCAAGCCCAATGTTCAACCAAGCTTTGACGAGACTTGTGTTATTGGCTTGGTGTGGTCCTAAACTGGACCGGATTGTTTAAAAGTCATCCTTAATTCAAAGACAAACATTTGAGAAGGGATATTCCTCCTTCCCGGCCCAGGAACTCAACAGTCCGGAATAACAGTGAGTCACAGCCGACCATTTACTAAGTCGTGCCGCAGCGAACACTTCACTTCAACTCTTTCTCATTGAAAATGCATCTGCCGATTCTCATGAGGAATTAAACAATGTTTTGCCGCCAGGCCGAATCTCGGAACCTCTGGATTCAGATAAAAGTCAGACCGGGGCAATTTGGTTCAGTTCGCATTTATATCACAAGCTCAGTCCAATCACGTTTTGAAGTTGCGATATGTGACCAATTATGCGTGCTGACGCCTGCAACACAGGCACTCATTTGATGCAGCCATTTATTGAATTGGACTTGAACTGGATGCCATTGAGCAAGTCACGATTCCATCCTGCAGGGCGGTACAAAGATTCAAATGTCCACAGCCTTTCTATCCTGCCTGATTACATGGCATTTTTCTTTCATTAACTGAGGCAACCAGCTACATTGACAGCCGGTCAAGGCCACAGAACCTCAAAAATAGCAGAGCTCCTCGTTCTTCATAGCAGCTGCCTCAATAATTGGCACGTACTGTACTATTTCGATCAATTCGAAAATGCACGTGACTTTTAATTTTTCCGACAAATCTCCAAAATTCGCTAAAATCGAGAAAAATTTATCGCAAGGGTTTTCAGAAATCGGCTGTGACGCGTGATATTCGAAGTGATTTAAATACTACAGTATTGCTACAGTCTTTACATGTCCCAAAATGCGACAAAAATGCTTTCCTGTCGACGTTAAATCGTGTCCTGATACCACATTTGCGGCCGGAGAATTTTTGTATTCCACTGCGGTGTCCTGAGGGCACTGGCAGGCCACTGCAACCATTGAAATTAACTATGTTAACAGTCGTGGGATGGCGAGTCTCTTTTCTATCTTCAAAGCGAAGTCTTGCAGGCATAACACTCCTTTACTCGAATCTTCACAGCCCACTGGGCTGTGCCAGCCTCTCCTGGCGTTGGACGCTGGGACAGACTCGGGCAAGGCAATTAGATATTACATGAATAGTTGAAGCATCATTCCAGTTTAATTGACGCGCCATTACAGCAACAACGACCATCGGTTTTATGTTAAGGACTTCAGTTGCGCATTGAACCATGAACCTCAGTCAGTAGACACGGTGGCGACACGGCATGTAGTTCAAATGCTGCGCAGTTAATGTTCCGAATGGATTCTCGCTGAAATAAACCCGGTTGAATTAAATTTCACGATATACGTCAAATCGCGGCATTTGAACTGAAGCGGTGCTGCTACGCATCATTCACATGGGTAGCAGAATGAGCATTTCAACAGTGAGAGCGACCTGCGAAGATGCGAATGCGAAAATGATCACTTGGGCATACCCGAGATGCCCGATGTCTGGTTCAATTTCGGCCGAGGTTGTAATTGAAGAGCAGAAAATGTTGGCAGAAGTCCTAGCAATATTGATTTCTCACTAGACAGAAGGGTCAACTTTCGAGGGCAATGTAGGATCCGCAAAAATGCAGAGACTCGCAGAGTCGACTGGTATTGTCACGGCGCGAGTGCTGCGACACACTGTGCGAGAAAACCAAGCCAAGAACTATTTTCAAGAAGGACAGAGGCGTAGTTTGGCGGGGCTAAGTTTTACCTCAACACAGTCGGAAGCATCCATATTCAATGCCGACACCGCCTCTCCTCCCACCACACCACGGCACCCACCACAAATGGATTGTTGACTCACCAGGGATATTCATTCGCGACCCAGATGGACAAGAAGGTACATACTCACTGATAATGATTCGGGACCGTAGACTACATTGGTCTTGTGGCAATAACAGGAATGAGGTCAAATCAGTTGGTTGAAGTGTCGCGCTCCGGTGATGTGCATGGGAAATAACTGATCTGCACATCATGGTCAGTACTAGTCAGATTGAACCTCAACCAGTGAACTCGAAGCAAGGACTGCCATCACGTGTCTCGGTGGAGCTAGCAAACGTATAACTACCTATTTCTGGGTCATATCTGCCACCCCAGCCATCGGGTGCTAGACTGCTGAAGTTCCGTTGCAATGTGTTGCCCAAGTTCCCGAGATGTGTTCAACCATAAAATCACCACATGTGAAGATATATAACATGTATAACTGGTACATCAGTGGATAATTGAGCAATTCATGCTTTTATCTTCTAGTTCTTCTACGTTTGGTTTACCGTCCAGTTGCCCCACATGGGTCAGTGTTCAAGTCTAAATGTCGAAGCATTTTCTGTGATCTAACACATGCTCGGCGGTGCCTCGGTGTGCGAGTCCCACATGAATCTATGGTTGAATTCAATGAGGCATTCAGGCGAGGGAAATCCGGGTGTTTTCGAAGCGTTTATCTTACAGTCAACATGCGCATGGGTGCGCCACAGCAATATTATTAGCGTCTCAGCCTGAGATTGGTTCTTGAGGACAGAACTCATGTCCGACGCTCAAAAGTGACTGGGTACCACGAGTAATCCAAATATAAACCCCCCTGGGTATGTATACCAACCTACGACTAAACGGCTAGTGACGCGGCACTGCTGCGCAACTGCCGTGATGGTAACGCGGCACTGACGCGCATTGACGCGCACTGACGAGGCACTGCCGCGCAGTTACGGCGGATTGCCGCGCCAACCATCGAACTGAAGAAGTGATTTTAAGACCCCCAAAAGCCTCGTTCTGTTCATAAACACCTTTTACACGGGCAAGACACGTCGGCTATGCGGCCACGCCCCGTTTGACGGGCTGCAGGGTATAAAATTGTCTCTTTCTGGGCAGTAAGCATCCTATTTGAGAGAAAAGGCAGCCAATGAGCACTTTCACGCGATAGTAGCCTGATTCAACCATGGGAATACCGATTTCAACGGTTAGTCATAACTTGGGATTGGCATGGCAGTCCGCGGCAGTCGCGGCATTTTCTCCTGGCCCGCGGTACAGAACCCAGTGAAACTTGTATAGTACCCCAAGTCGGAAGAAGCCAACTGAGCAACATATCACGAATTGAAGAGCTGGAATATTGAGCAAAGTGGTGACGTCAATAGTCAGTGGGCCGAATTACTGTCGGAAAAATCATTCAGGGAAAGGAATCCACAAGCGGCGCAGGCAACCCATTGGTGGATCTGGAGAAGTCAAGCGTGAATACTGAGCCGCGAGAAGGTTTGGTGCTGGTTCGAGGATGTAGGCAGTGAATTCTAGCGACAATGTCAGTCTGCAAAATGGCAAAGGTCACCCAGAGTTCGCCTTCAGGCGGGGCGAAATTGAGAGGTAAGCAGGAGATCTGTGAGGACAAAATCTGGGATTCGAACTTGAGACAAAATACGACGTGAGCAATGTAGGGAAAGCAGCAAGAGACGGTCCAAGTTGCTACGTGGCGGAATCAGCGCCAGTGGCTGGTTATGGAGTGGGCGTTAGATATTAAACGCCCGGTGCGATCATGGAAGTCTTCGATGGGTATAGCATTCATGAATCAATCGTAGACGGTTCAAGAGATTTCTGGTTTGTGGTTTTCAACCACAGATGACAAAACGGACGCCGATTGGACACGGACTGGAAACAGAGGTGATGTTCCAAATATTCGGCGCTCCTGTCCTACGCGGAACAACGGCCGGGGAGAAAATCTGGAGGTGAGAGAGGATGCTCTGGAGCATGGGACGATATTTTTTATCACAAGAACATTGCCGATACTGGGAGATCGCGGGCAACTGAAGCCGAGCCCTAGAGGGCTCAATTGAATGTATGTTCGGGGTGAACCATGTACCGCTTTAAATCACCCATCTTCTCCTCCGGCATGTGTCAGAGTGTATCGGTTGTCGGGCCGTAAGAAAACGAGAGGGACTCACCGTGACGCCGCTAGTGTCTACACGTACCGTGTAGAAGGGAGGCAGAAACTGAATGCTGACGTCAATGAGGATGGGGAATGCGTGAAACGAGCACTGTCTGACTGGGCTGGATCGCTTTTTAGGTATCACATGGGAGACGAGTGAAAGTAGGGGGCTCGGACTTCAAAGAAAGGTTGGACAACGTTTCCTACAGACTGGTTGGCACTTGGGGTCAGAAAAGCAGTGAGATTCAACTAGATTGGTTTTTTTAGGTGCAACTGACGAGGCAACGATGAACCAACGCCAAGCGTGGTGCAGGGTAAATCAATGACGAGGAAACTTGTGGAATGTGCCAACGTACCTGAGGGGACTTAGTACAAGGCACGGACGTCGGTTGGAATGAGAGGGGCGGAGGAATAATACGTTATCTGTATTCTGGAAGCTGGAGTCCTCTCTGTGCGGATAGGGATATCGAAACCGGAAGTATCCAGTCATTTGGAAGGCGAGGAATGGAATCAACGGACCAGGATCTCGGCAGGGTGTGGATGGAGAGCGTTGGTAGTCAGCGAGCTATTGATCATGCAAATGAAGGGCCAGGCGGCGTCGTTGACTACGACGGCATCCGCTGAGGTATCAAGCAGAATACACGAGTTACTTAGGCGACAAAAAGGTGAGGCACGTCTCTGGGACGGTCACCAATTGAGCAACTCCTGAAATGAGCTGCAGCACGGCGCCGACGGGGCGGTGTAGAAGATGAACGAGCAGCACAAGGACGATTCACCGATGAGCGACGCGTTGACCGAGCGACGGCGGGTCAGTCAGGAATAAATAAAAATACCCTCTCGCACTAGTAATTTTAGGTTGGCGCGATGCATGCCCAGTGGTTCGGGACGAGTAGTGTGGGTGTTTCATCCGTGATATACAAGGACCTAGAAAAGATTTGCGAAAATTGCCCGGGAATTCCCTGGAGAGATGACATCTTGGGATCAAAGATAGCTTACCTGGTGTGCAGGTACCTGCGGATCATCATGAGTTATTGGCAACGCGGCGGGCGAGACATAACGAATAGGGCCTGGGAAAGAGAATGAGGGCGCGTGAATCGAAGATCTTCCGCGAGGGTGTTGGGGACATTGAATCGCGCATCGAGAATAACTTACCAGGATCAGCTACCCGTTGTGCGCGATGAATTTATGACCTGGGAGCCGATATTGATAGATGGTGGTAGAGAGTGACGGCGGGCGATGAGAAATGCTCCCGGGATTCCCTATGATCTAGATTGGTCATGAGATAGGATGCTGCGACGCAAAGGGACTGACCTGGGCAAGACTCAGCAGGTACGGGACGGAAAAACATGAGCCAATTTACAACACTGGCTATCAGTCGTAATGGCTGGGGCGTGAGATCCAGAGGGAGCGCGCACGACGCGGAACCGTCCCAGGAACCCCGGGGAAGTCCTCATGGAATGGCAGACAACGTACCTGGGCGACACATGCATGTCGAGCATCAAAGTTGTTGACATGCGCTACGTTGGGAGTCGACATCACAGCAACTCTTCCAATGAGGAGTGGAAGCCAAGCGCTGCCTGCCGCGGTGCAGGAATGGGAGCGCTTGGGGAACGAGGGCGGGTCCGCCAAGTATGAGCTCCATGCGCATCGTGTGCCGAGCTGGGCACAAAAGTTTGCGCAGGGAAGCATGGGCGCCGGTGGAATTCCAGCGCAGCTGGGAAAGCGCTGAGTGTTCATTGGTAGTGGGGGCCAAGAGAAACGTTAACGTTAACGAGAGCGCCGGGCGGAGGGAGTCGCTTGCGAAGGGGCGCATAGGGATACGATGGTCAGCACGGCGGCTTCAAAAGGGACGGGATGAATCCATGAATGGGAGGACATGTCAGTTATGGTGTATGTGCAGGAAGATTATAGCACGCACCTGGAATGCACATGTACGATTGGAAATCCAACCATCCACCAGTAGACCGCACGGCCATATTGCGAAGATGTACGATGTCGAGCGAGGCATAACGAAGACTACAGGGCTCAAGGGTCGAGGAGTAGCGTGGGCGGCGTGGGCGATAATACAGACGGCATGGTCGGAGGCAGTGGGACGAGGAGAAGCGACACGGCTCATTATATATGACGCTGGCTGGGGAAATGTGGAAGGGAAGGGGAATATTGATGGGAGACGGGCTAGGGGGAAGGGGCGGCCGCGTGGATGGAGGCCGTATGGAGGAGTGGCAAGGCTGGCGCTGGCGTGGACGGTAGTTTAGGCGGCGTCGATCGAGCGGAGTGGCGTATCGTGGGACAGGCGAGAACGGCGACCACGCGGTGTGCGCATGAGCGCAGAGGGCAGCAAGGGCAGCGGGGAGGAAGGAGCATGTAGAGAAGGACAGAGAAGACTTACCCGCGGCCCACAACGCGTCTGCCGACGGACGACGGAGGGCGAAAGCGATAGGATGACTACGAGTGGTCGCGAAGAATTGGGAGGGGGCGTCTTCGGACGGGTCAGTGGACGTTGGTGGTGGGAAGGAAGTTGCGGATCATCGGCCGACTGATGGTTCCTTTGTTTGTTGTGCAAACAACTTTCCCTCTCTTTCTCGTACAACCATCTCCTGATGAGACGACTCGCCGGAATCCATCGATTAGCAAAATCAATGGAATGCGACGATCGCTCGTTGGTTTCCCCTGCTCAGCAATTCTCTCAAATTCTGATGTCGACCGGGCCTCGCCGCGTACTTTTCTCCCCACTCTCTCGCTGCAAAGCCCCCTCCCGCCCCATTCCAGCACCGTCCCTATCTTCGATCCTTCTCCAATTTCCCTCGCTTCGCTCCTACATTTTTACATCATCCATGCCCGGTTCTTGTCCCGAGTTCTTTTCTAAAGTCCTGCCTTTCAGGTCTCCGACGTCACTCGCACATCATGCAACTCAACGTTATCCTGGAAGCCGCCAAAGAGCAGGGCGTCCCACACACCTACGTTCACTTCTTCGGCGACGGGCGCGACACCGACTCGCGCTCCGCCGCCGGCTACTGCCAGTGCGGCGACCTCCTCTCCTTGATGGAGAAGGAGGAGTGCGGGGGGCTGGCGACAATCGTGGGACGGTATCACGCGATGGACCGCGATAAGCGTCACGTTGACCGCGACAAGACGGTCATGGGCGGGGAGGGCGCGGCGTTCGGAGAGAGTACGGGCGCAGTGGATGGGATCAAGGCGAATTATGAGAATAATGCGAACGGCGAGTTTTTGAAGCCTATCATTGTCAATCGGAATGCGGGGCGAATTGAAGGTGCGTTATTCCGTCTTTCTACTCGTCGCGTATTCTGGCGTACTGATACGTAGTGCGGCCTTTCCGACCCGCCGATGGAGTTTGCTATTCCCAAAGATCTCGTGAGTTCCACTCGGTCTGTTCTTGCTCATACAACCAGCCAACATCTGCGCACGCGGGGCATCACCACCATGTCGCGATACAACATCCAGTTCACGTTCCCCGTCGCGTTCCCGCCCCAGGGAATGACGAACGTGCTCGCGGAGTAGTTGTCGCAGGGTCGCTGGTACGTATCGTCGCCTTCCCTCTCTCGTTATCCACGCCCCTCTTCTTCGCATCAGCCGTCCCACCGCTGGATGAAGTTTCGCTCTGCTGAATCGCGATGGCTCCCCCCCACACGCTCCCCATTCCTTTCCCAACTTCTGCGTCTGGCCGTCCCCGTCGCCCCTGATCTGTTGTCCGACGTCGTCTCAGTATTAACCAAGCGTTGTATTCTGTTGTCAATACACGCCTCCCCGCCCCTACCTCCTCTTCTCTCCGTGCTCCCTCGCCCTTTTGTCCGCCGATCTTGATGCTGGTTCGTTTACAGAGACCGAGAAATACGCGCACGTCACCGTTTTTTTTTCAACGGAGGCGTTGAGAAGCAGTTTGATCACAAAGAGCGGTCCATGATCCCCTCTCCCAAGGTATACACAGGCCCTCAGCCGTTTCCAATGCCACTTGATTTCGTCTCTATCGCTGTCTTCTTGCGTCTCGCCAACTGACTTATTGTCTCCCCTGCAGGTCGCGGCATCCGACAAACAACTCGAAATGAGCGGGCAAGCCGTCACTGATAAGGTCGCCGGCATAGTGGAGAGCAAAGAATGACTTCGTGATGTATATAACTTTCCTCCTCCGGATATGGTAAGACCATCAAAAATTCTCTTTTCGCTCATCCCAATCCTCATCTTGTCCTCTGCGCATCTCCGCGCCTTTGAACCCTCCGGCATTGCTCCCAGTTGGTTATAATCTCCCCACGTTTCTTTCCGCGGTTCATCCATGACTCCTACTGAAACCCGCGTTGATAGCTCGGCCACACCGGCAACTTCAACGCCCCCGTCTCCGCCATCACACACACCGACGCCGCCGTGGGGGAGGGTATGCGCTTGTAGAGGACTACGGGAAGGCGGAGGACGAGGAGGAGGCGCGTTATGCGATGTGGCACTGACAGTGCTGGAGTTGATGGAGTTACCGAAACCTGAGGCTGCGTGTTCTGGTCCTCTCCTCTCCTCGCAGCGTATCGTTGACTCCCTTTGCATTTTTACTCCAGAAATGACAGGCTGTTCGCTGCTCGCAGAGGTCCCTGAGACCAAGAAACAAGAAGTAATGTGCATCTCGATGACTCGCGCAGATTGATTGTGTTACTCACTGATGTGTACTAGCAGAAAGGGCAGAAGTTTGGACTCATATCGTACATGTTGTGCTATGGATATATCATCAGTAACATTGGTGACCCGTATTACCCGTGTTCTGCTTGAGTGCAGAGAAAGCGCTAACATTTCGTCCGCAACCGTTCAGTCAGAATTCGCTCAAGCCCGCTGATCAGCAGTGGAGGCGTCGATGCTGTGTGCCCACACTTGGGACTTGAGTGCTTGAGCCTTCATATCAACTTGATCTTCACGCGCGCCTGAAGCATCTCTCAATCCTCCCGTTTTAGGCGTGTTGCTTGCTTCTCGCTCTTGTGTCCCTCATCTCTCGTGCTGAATTCAAGCTCTTGTCATGGCGGCGCTTCAATGTTCTTTCGTCTTCTTTGCCTAGACGGCGTCATACTTGGTTCAATTCCCTTCTGTTGCGCTGTTCGCATCTCCAATATCCCTGGAACATTTTGGTCCAGCCGAAGTCTATTCCACTCCAAGTCAACGTCATGCTCGGCATGTTCCTCGCGGCATAATGCTCAAGTCCAATCCAGATCTGCATCATAGTCGGTGCAGCTTGCGACTTTTTTTTGCGACATATTGGTGCCACAGGCTAACTCCATCCCCAGTTCCCATTCGCAGATGCATGACCACCGGTTGCGGCAAGACCTCTCGGTGAAAGTGTAGCAATATATACAAGGGCAAATATTCGAGCGAAAGTCTCGCAATGCCGAGTGTCTACTCAATACCTGTGCGCAGATATGTCTGGCCGAAATCGCTCTTGGTACTGCACGAAAATCTCAGTCTTCCAGGCAGGTTCGGGACCTGTGTCACACTCAACAGGGGTGCGATTGATTTGAACAAAATACTGCGGCATATTTTGTGCGATCAGTACACATGTTGTTTTGATGACATCGAGGTTTATTACTACGCTCTGGAACTCAGTGATCGTAGCTTCGGCGGCGGCTTTCTGGGAGAAGCCTCGCTTTTTCATCCCCTCAGGAATTATCCGCAATACGTGACTTTCTCTTGACCAACTTTGTGCAGATGGCGGAAGGTTCAGATGCCAAATACCCCGATGAGATTGCGACGGCATCCCCATGGGTGGTTCTGGCCTCGAAAGATGTAGACGGATTGTACGCGGTCGCGTACTAGCAGTCCAAAGAGTGACGTCCGTCGCCGCAGAGGACATGCCCATTATCGCCAGATGGGATCGAAAAAACATTTCGCGCCAGGTTGGAATCAATCAATTCTTGAGTTCTTGATTCGAATTGATCTCCGTATTCGGCTTTCACGGGTTTTTCACCGTTATGCACTGATTGAGTATCAAGCATCCTTGGCGGTGCTGAACTTGTGTGCTAAATTCCTGGAAAAATTATTCCGTGCTGTACCGAAACTGCAGGATAGAATGGTGCAACTCACAAGTGTAGAGTTTCTCAAAGCCATTATTTACGAGCGCTCAACTATGGTCCTGGTTAGAAATTTGTGCATGCCGTCCTTCAAGAGTTTTATGCCGTTCCGTTGCGACGTCCATAGAGTAAATGTGTCTGGTTTCGAAGCTGATTAATTCTAGGTCACTGTTTCTGCTGCTTTCCGTTGTCTGGGGTCTACCGTGGGGCACGGGGCAACCTGTGGGATCTGCGTTCTGGGGCTTGGATGGCAGGGAGTGATCCAGGGGCGATGGTGTATTTTTACTTGCTTTGTACACCGGGATAATCCCTGGAAACCGGCGTTCGTTATTCGGACCGTGCCGTGTAATGCTACCTACCTACCTACCTACCTACCTGCAAGTTGATGGTTGATCACCTCTTGTCCGTGCGAATTCCCCTCTTCTGCGTCAACCCTCGTGTTCATGTCTGACTTATCAGTTACAGCTGCCCTCTGCAAGTCGTTTCTCGGCCTCGCGGGGATAGAATAAGCCAGGCGTGCGCAAATTCCGCTCCGACGGAGAGAACTATGTGCGAGGGCAGATAACTTCTTGTCAACCTTTGCCAAACTGACACGGGTATCTATCAGGGCAGCCATCTTGAGGTTGAATCAACTAATCGTCCCGCACGGTATGCACTGAAACACATCATAAATTTGCGCACAACTCCGTAATACGTTCCTTGTATCCCAAAATTTCTGCTCCCATGTTGTCGGCCTTGAAGAGCTCCTTCATGCGCCCTTTTCATCCCGCCCAGTTGTTTCTCCATCCTTTCCAAGCGTTCATGGATTTTCCTTTATGAAGCTGGATGGATTTCGAGCTCGAAACCCTATTAAAATACGCGACCCGATTCTAATGCGTCAAGATCAGAGCTCGCAAGCAATGCATTGACCCTGAACCTGCTGTGCCAGAACTCCTCCAAAGCGAGTTTAGGCTGGAAAGTTCCTCTCCTCAATGTGGTCAGAATTTAAATCATTGTGCTGGTTAATAGAGAGCTTGCGCAAAAGCCGTATGAGCCGCGCGTGGCTTTTGGCCATTGCGCAGAGCCGCGCACTTTTCTTGATTTTTCTTGGTTCTTTTCATGCTCAATACCATCCATTATCCCTCTAAGCTTTGTATACCACTGCCGAAAATATTACGCATGAAATGTGCAAGCATGGGAAGCTGTATTTTTGACGCATCGCTCCAACATCACCCGAACTTCACTTCCTTTTCTCACACTCTCGAGTCCAGCACGTGCCAGGGGCAATGCTGAGAAAGCTCCCTCACCTCCCAGCACCTGCCCACTCCCTCAGGTAGCCCTTCATCGGAATAGCTGGTTGATATCCCTCACAATTCATTTTTTTCCATGCGGCTTCGCGCAATGGCCAAAAGCCGCATGCGGCCCATACGGCTTTTTTGCGCAAGCTCTCTAATGTTGATGGTTCGTCTGGACGTGTCAATCATTGCGCCCGCACAGGATTGAATCAATTGGCCATCCCGATTTGCGTAAACTTATGATGAACAAGAGCGCGGCGGGACGCTTCGCGCCCCACCACTT
This sequence comes from Mycena leptocephala, assembly GCA_029378395.1. Classification (NCBI taxonomy): domain Eukaryota; kingdom Fungi; phylum Basidiomycota; class Agaricomycetes; order Agaricales; family Mycenaceae; genus Mycena; species Mycena leptocephala. The sequence goes on along the minus strand of JARJLF010000257.1, from coordinate 109,824 downwards.
CGGTTGAAGGCACATCGGAATATCTTCTAATTCGATTTTGTAAAATGAACTTGACGATGAACGTTCTTGGCACCATTGATTCCAATCGGATGAAAGTTGGTGATAGAATCTGGTAGTCGTTCACATGTCCAAGCTCATTTGGAGGCGGGCCGGACATGGAAGACCTTCGGGAGAGGACGGCACATCGGAGCTAGAAATTTGTTTGCGCTGCGATCAATGGAGCCGACTCGGTGTGACTATCGTTCGAGCGGAGCTTGAAAACTTCGGACAGACACGTTAATTTTATAAAGGCGGTTACATGGGACAGACTAATAGTAGCTTTCTTGATAATCCAATCGCAACGACAGACCAAAGCCTTGCTTTCGTTTCGTCTACGAAGCTCGCCTCGACGCCTCCTCCGATCCACGTCCCAAACAAGCGAAACAAGACGCACCACCCCCCAGCCTTCTCTCGCTCCTCGCGCACTCCGCGGACGCATCCACATCTCGTGATCACGTATCCACCGCCCCATATCCCCCTTGGTGAACGCGATCTCCACCACGCGTGGAAGGAGCCTTTCGAGGGCGACGATCGCGGCGTGTTGTTCGGCGAGTGTGAATTCTGTAGGCGCCGTTTAGCCCTGTGTGAGACGCAGGGACTGGGGGAGAGGGTGAGGGGGGTGTGGTGCGTGTTGATGAGATGCATCAGGATCTGGGGAGATTCGAGTATCTATCTGAGAATGTTTAAAAAGGGATGAAAGGCGAAGATAGACCGCCAAATGAGAGTTGGCCTCTGGAGCTGAGTCGGACTGCGAACTTGACGCTGATTCGGCTTCCAAAGATGAGTCGGCCTCTGGGCGTAGGGTCGTCCAACAGCGGGATCTAGAGGTGTCAGTAAATATTTGCAACGAGATGAGATGCATACCGCAAATGGAAAGTCGGCCTCCGCAGATATGGAAATTAGGCACCTACCCAAAAAAATGGGGTGGAGTGCACGGTGCACGGCAAAAGAAAATCAATGCGCCCCGGCTGGATTGAACTCGGTTCTATCCATACCTAGTGTCTTTTAGTCAGAACTATGAATGAAAATTAGTTGTGGTAACTTCTTCTCACCTACGGTGTCGCAGGAGGGATTTTTGGGTTCTCCGCTCTTTACTGCTATTTGTGGAACATAAGGCGCAGGCCGTTTATTTCAGTTTTGGGACACTTTTTGATCGTGTTCTTCTTTTTCTTTCTAACTCCCTCGTTTCTTGCCCGTTTGCCTCAAATCCAGATGCAATCGATTTGCACTGCCTAAAAGCAGTGTATATGCTCTTTCCAATAATGTTATGATGTGTATTACATCGCCTGTACCGAATTAGGCAACTTTGGGAAGAAATCCCTCTAGCAATAGGACGGGCCCTCGGGGTGCTGTGCGCGTTTGATACAATACTCCTACTAATGTATAATAATGCACTGGATTATTTTATTTGGCAAATTCCAATGGGAAAATTTGAAACAACGGCAATAATTCACTCCACATCAAAATTTACGTGCAAAATTGGTGACCCTACGTCAATGGGACGGGTTGTCGGACTGAGCTAGATTTTCTTCCCTATCGTCTTCAAGGTGTACAAGACGTGCCATCACTACGTTCCGGTGTAGGCACAGATTGACGTTCTAGAACTGTTCCGAACACATATGTAGGCTGAAGAGGAAGAGAATACCAATGCGAAGCGCAGACTTTAGAGAGGAACGCAGGATGGGCAAGTGACAGAAATCAGGTTCCCGGAGGGTCAAATCACCCCTATGGCCTACCTATTTCCAACTTGCGTCAATGTAGAATTCACCCCCGTTTTAAATCAGGCAAAGTGATCTCTTAGAGCGAGAAGCTGTGTGAGCCCATGTCAATAGATTTGATCGGAGAATCTCAATGCTGTGCGAGATGTGGGAAGAACTTGTGAAGAATGGAAACTACATTTCAGAGTTAGAAAGGAAGCAGATCCAGTCCGTAGCACTGGACGCGAGGTGGAAATAGGTAGGCGACAGAGACGGAAGCAAGGTGGACCAAAGGTGGGCACAAAAGGAAAGGAAGCTGTGTCAAGTGTCGGCTACTGGTGCGCCAATCGTCGGAGTTTGAAAAGGCTTCGGACGGACAGAATGCATAATTTTAAAAAGAGGGTGATAGAAGTGCACTGTGAAGTTCTAAGTCAAGAATACGACAGGTACTGTTGGAATGAGGGCAATAACCCGCATCAAGTCAGGAATCACATCTTGACCTCAGATATGATGCTGGTTCATTGGCCTCATTGCAAGGGCACCCGTAAAATTTTACAAGACAAACCTTACAGCGTACGTCCTTATACAGGCCTAAACCAGGAAGCGCAACGCCACGCGGAAGCGCAACACTAGGGGTTACGTACCTTTGAGGCTTCCGACTAGGTCCAAAAATTATATGAGTATAGTAGGGTATCTTATCATCCTGTCCATAAAAGGATTTGTGCGACAGCTCCTGTGAAGCCTTCAAAATTGCGATGTTTGTGGCTGCATTTCACAGCCTATTAGGTGTCAGTTGGAGATCTTAGGGCTTGAAAAGAGACAAACCCGGGGGGTTTTTGGTCTCTCCTAGACAGAAACGCTCGTACCTCGCTGTATAGAGGGGGTTTTGGCGGTTCCATCCACTCGAGCTCGTTTCAAACAGGCTAAGGGTTCGATGGCCAGGTTAAAAAGCAAGCATGAGAGGGGATCTCGCTGCCTAACCCCACGAGTCACAATGAGAGGTCGCTAACCTCTCCATTGATAATTACAACTGTTTCAGCGTGCGAATAAAAGCTTTTGATTGTGTTACAAAACCTCGGTGGAAACCCATATGTTGGAGATCGCCAAGCAAATACTCATGATTTATTCGGTCATAGGCCTTTTCCTGATCCAGGGTCACTATTAATCCATCCTCCGCGGCTTCAGCGTAATCAAGCAGGAATTTTGCTAGCTTGACTTAATCTTCTATCTTCCTTCCTTTCATGAAACCGGCTTGATCAGGATGTTCAAGGGATGGGGCTATATTCATCAAATGCAGGGAATAAGTCTTGGTCATTAACTTGTAATCTACCTCTTTATAAAATTAGCATGTCTGTCTGTCTGAAGCCTACATCCCCACTAGTGACGCCCCAGTCATTAGTGACGTCTGCTGTTAATTGACGCCCTGATAGACTGGCCTGACAGGCGGCGCTGCTAACAAAGCGCTCTATTCCGCATTCGCCTTGCATCATTGATTTTTTTCTCCGGTAGTTCGGCACATTAACCGTTCTTTAACGATGAGTCCAGAGTAAATGGGTAGGACTCGATGGCATCAAATCACGGCGTTATCACGGAACTTCACGGAACGATCTATTTTAGGTGCTCCGTAAAATCCTCTGCCGCAAAGCGGTGCAGAGACCTTCAGTCACACCCGTCACCTTGCTCGCTACCTCCACTTGCATGAAACCACAGTGCACCACCCCTGCGCGCCCCAGCCCATGTCGCGCGCCAAGGCTAGCAACATCCTCCGAGCTACTGCACACATAGCCTGTGGGGCCATGTACCCTGTGTGAATGATATCCCTCTATCAAATACCAGCAGGCACATCCTGCACATAGCAAACTCTGGCAACATAAGTTGAATAAAGTATCGCGACTGATGCCGACTGTGGACATATAATCGCAAATGACCCGACCGTATGGGAGAGTCATGTTCTGCATATTGTCGGCAAGACGTCCTTTTGAGGCGCTGGGGTGATACGGCAAAAGAATTGCCGGCGGTCGCTCCATAGAATTATATGCAGGATGCTCTTGCGGATTTTCTTGACAATAGAAATCAGTGGTGAGGAATCGACCAAGAAGTGAGGGATTCATACGTTTATAAAATCCGTTGTCATCAAGCTCCAATACCGTTGCAATTAGCTCGTAGTCTGAGCCATGAATTAAGTAATAGATCACTTGAAGGAGGGTGATACATACTGGGAGACTTGCGCTGCGCAGAAACCATGGGCGAAAAGTAAGGTCTGACGGATGTACCCTTGGGCCTCGGCGATGGCCGCACAGGAGAGGATGAAGAGGAATTGGATGAAAAAGAGGATGAAGGAAGAGTAGACGGCGAAGACATTGAGCCCTCGATAGAAGTCAATGATGATGTTCGGGAAGAGTTGTTCAGATATGTTGCAACCCGCTCCTCTGAAGACCCCCGAGGGGGTGTGCGCCATTCAGCTTGAAGATAGATCAGGTTAAATACGATAGAGAGCATACATTCCAACTTACAGGTGCCGACAACAGCTTCAAGATCGAAATCTTCGTTGTCCGTGTCCTCAGCATCGCCGTCTAGTTTGATGGCAGAAGATTCAGATATGCATAGACGTGATGATAGATGTGGACTTACCAATGTAGTCTGGAGTGTTAAGATAATCTGTGAGCTCTTCCGCCGTCAAAAGAACCTGGGACGAAGTAATAGGAGGGATTTCGGCTTGAAGAAAGCTAATGAGTTCGAGTAAGAGGAAAAACACAAGAGTACGCACTCGTAAATTCACAGTCATGAAAAGGGCAACCGAAGACCCAGCGGTTACTCACTCTCTTGCAGACCTGTGTGGTTTCCTCAATGGTCCGAAAGCCGTTTGCGGCATGGGGGCAGCGAGGTAGTGTGATCCCAGGAGTGAACTGAAATCGGGAGGCCGCAAGGAGCCGCAATGACCCCTGCTTGCACTGCTCAACGGGCCTGGCAAATTGTCAAGAACAATTTGGCACATGAGAAGAACTGATATTACCTGTACCAGTCTTTCATCCCGCTGGCGCCCGTGGCATCCGCAGACCAGGTTAAAATCTTGCCGGCCTGCCTGGCAGCCGCAGTTTCATCCCGACACAGCTGGAGGACAGCGGGAGAAGGATCATGAGCCCGAAGTTCATTTTCCCGTGGACGAGTGGGCACAGCAGACGGGCGCGAAGGCGTATAAGGACTATATCGTCGATGGGTCTGAGAATAGTGAGAGAAATGGAAGCGGCCGGTGTGGGGGTTGATGTTCATAGGCATTGTGAATAACTTGAAGTAAGTCTAACATTTCCGCCTCTTATAAAGGCTAGCATATGACCCCAGAATTTTTTTCAAAGTCATCTCCGGTGTCTGTGTTGCTAGGTGCCAAGACCAATGGGCGGCGGCGAACAGTGTGTGAGAAGAAAATCCCGCTAGCGAGTTACATGCGAACATTGGCAGTGAAGGTCCGAGCGGAAAGCGGGAAGTCGGCCTTCTATTTTTATAGTCACAGGTAACGTGGGATTTTATTATTTCGTTGTATCAAGCGAGAGGCGGCAGAGCGCAAGGAGATGGCATGAGGCGCGGGATAATCTTGCCTGAAGCAGCGGTGCGCATCACTTTTATGACGTTGGCCATCTTTTTGATGCCATCGAGTCCTACCCATCTACTCTCCCCTCCTTTAACGATTACCTCGGCGATTCTTTGTATCTCTTTGCGCACATCCCCATCTGACATATCCCCTTCCTTCCGTCTCACTCCTCGTTCTCATTTCTGAGCGTCACAGTTCCTCTACGCAGTTTAATTTTACACTTGAAAACCTGACATGTGGCTCAGCAGCTGACCGATGCGCAGCCTTTCTTGATAGGATGCTGTTCATCGCTGTTCATTGCTGCTGTTGTTGGCTACGGCGCAGCCCCAAGATTGTAATCAAGCCGGGAAGCCACGTAGTCCCTGAAGAGTCTCGAGATCCTTATAAAGAGGCAGCATTTCCCACCTTCGCAATCTTTCGCCCACCTCTCTCTCAATATAATGCCTGTCCTCAACCCAAGATTGAAAACGCAACCATTCTTTCAGGGATCACTTCATGCAATGACCTCTCAACGCTACTACCTTCTGGGATCTATGGAATCGAGCCTCTCTGTTGATTCCGGAATACTTTCTCGGCGGTCTCAGGCGGGTTGTAGCGTCAATCTTATATCGTTCCTCGCACCATTGGTCTAAACATGCTAAGCTCGGCTGCCGTGGCCGATGCGACTCCCATGAATCTCCTGCTTGCCCATCTTTCTCGCTGTCTCATGATCCTTTGGATTGTTCTTTCGTATTCAATTTCTCGATGTCTTTTGGGCCACGGCTGCTGGATCAAGTGGAGGCTCGCTTTGTCCGCTTCAATGAATCTGATTAACCATTCACTCCTCGGTAGTGCAATCAACGTATTATCTCTTCGGACGCCGGGGGTTCCACCCTGGGTTTCTCACGCCGCATTTTGAGTTCGGGGTGCGCGCATTCAACCAACCTCCTTCATCCGCTGTCATCCAAAATCGACCAGCTTTGACTCAGAATTCCGGGATGAATCAATGTTGCCTAACTTGCGTCTTTGAATTCAGTCTTGGCCCGTCATACCCGCAATCTGATCAATGACCTGTTTGGACGCAGTTCCCATACCGTCAAACAGCTCAGTTCTCGGGCACAGCAAAATTTCTGCGATCGCGCAACTGTTACGGTTGTTTCAATATAAAATTGACGATCTTATTCCTTTCTTACACTGGCATTCCACCTTTCCGCTCGCACCCGGATTTGGTGAAAAACTTGAAGATAGGCTAATCGGGAACCACCTTTTGTGGTCGCATTATATTAGTATGTACACGTACAATGGATAATGTTCGTCTTGCATCATAATTCCGGAGCGAAGCGGAGGCCCGTCTTGTAAACTTTACGGGTCTCTGCAAGATACCCATCTCCGGTTCTATCGCAACTTCGATCACAAACGCACCCGAAACGCCATGGTGAGAATCGTGCCGTACAACTTGCGGCGATTCATGGCGGCCAAGTCAGCATCCGAAATTACAAGATACAAGCGGTTGACGGCGCGAAGTCGTTCATGTTTTTCAGTCAGTGGGAACCTTGCCTCAAAAATACCCTCTATTTTCCTTTGATGCTCAAGTGATGCCCTGACAATTGGCATTGTTGGTAAAGCCGTTTATTCCGCATTCGCCTCATTGCTGTGCTCAAGCCGAAAATAACTGACCCTGTTTTTGCTCGGATCCGCTCGGATCCCAAATGACGCCCTGTCAGGCAGCGATGTTACGAAAGGCTGTTTTTCCCGAACTTCCCCCCACTGCTGTGCTCGAGCCGAGTTAGCTAACCACGTCGTCTCGCTGTTTACTGGGCGCTGCAGACTTCCTCCCATGAATCGAGGCAGAAAATTTGGGTTAAACAATTACATACACGCCCGTCACCCTCTTTATAAGATTAAGCCTGTCCGTCTGAAGCCGTATCTCCATATGTACTTTGCGAATCAGCAGGATCACAATTTGCGGCTCTTTCCGCAACTTTGCCCGCAGCAACTACGCAGCGTTTAACCACAGCACGTCCATTTCAAACTCCACCTCATTAGCGCGCGCATAAGCGCCCATACCGGCCCGAATTTCGTCATTTCATTAAACCTTTTCCGCGCCTTCGCCCGCTGCAACTACGCAGCGTTTAACCACGGCACGTTCATCTCAGACTCCGCCTGATTAGCGCGTGCATAAGCGCGCTAATACCCGGCCGATGTTTGTCTTTCTCTTGCTCTGCCCTGGGATAATTCTTTGCCAACTCAGAAATTAGATTTCCCTCTTTACAATTATTTTCTATGTACACAAGTAGGAGCCGGCGCTTCACACCGGCGACTGCTTATCACAATTCAACAAAGTAACCGGGCGATACTTACCGACCACCGATTTATCTTCCTTTTTAAAGACTGGGCAGAGCCATCCGATGTTAAATTTCGAGGCCTTCACAAACCCGTGCTTCTCAAGCCTTGTGAGAATCAAGTCGATCATGATAATCAGTGCCACATAAGTGAAGAGAAGAAATCTCGCACAAGTCTGTAGACATATTCGATGAATGAGGTGTTATTACTCTCGTCGGTGTTCAGGATGCTGAGAATTGGACGAAAGCACGGCGTTTACATACACATTTCCCCACCAGAAAGCTGTTCATATCCGATCAGCCTGGAGGTAAGGAGAGCGTTAATGAGGTACCCGGAAACAGATAGAAGAAAATCGATCTGGAAGATGAATAAGGGGGAGCAGCAGCAACGACTTTGTTAGGCGCTACCTTTGCACCTCGGCGTCTCGAGCAAAGAGCGAACGCCGAAGATAACCAGATTGGGACGATATTGATCGCGGAACATACCGGCTTCGGGTAATGATGACTTCCGGATTGCCGACGGTAACTTTGGACTCCCAGTTTAACTAGCACCTACCTCAACAGTGTTTATCATCGGAGTCAGGTGGCCATAGCCAAGAGCGCCCAGAACGAAGTCCCAGTGCTCTTCGAAAGCCCACTGTCTGTGTAGTTGGGCAGTTCAGGTCGGTCTGGAAAATTTTGCACTGCCTGACATGCAAGGCAGTATGGCCCAAGCATTCTCGCAATATTCTCGAAGTCAACTTTCATGAGTGACAGACACAAGGTTACGACACCACAGCACACGTAACCGGCGCGCCAAATGTCAGTTGGGCAGCGCAACAACGGCCATGGTCTTGTTCCGTCACAAATCCCTCCGAGTCGGGCCAACCCTCGGCGCAGCAGCGGGGCAGTCTCGTCGGCACTCGACTGCGCATCCACCACCACACACGGTGACCGTGTCCGCCATTGCAGTGCGTAATATCAGGCATGTAGAACAGAGGTCCCGAACGTTCCCCCGTGGTTGGCACTCATCGGTGCGAAGATTAGGGCCTGGGCGCTCATTCGCTCATCACCCTGCATGATTTCGCTTTTCCATCTGGTCTTTTCTGTGGCGTCGGATATCTACTGGGGCTATGAATTCATCTGTCCATATTGCCACAGCATCGAAGCTGTTGTCTCCCCATCAAACTTCCCGAGCACTGCCAAAAGTTGAAGGCTATGCGATCGTTCACCAAATTCGCGGAATGCCCATTGGGCTGTCAACCAACATTTGCACATTTAAAGGGGTGACCACCCTGAATGTACACGGAGCATCGGCTGCCGACCCCCTCACTTGGCTTCCTGGATTTGCGTATTCACGTTGCAAATGGCGGCACAGATATCCAAACTCGCGTTAACCGATCTCGTTTCGATGGTCTCCGAAGCCAAATCTGAGGGCGTTTTACGTCCCACCACCTCGAATGATACCGGTCGTTACGAGCGGACTGGATTGTGAGCACCCTCTCATCAAATGTCTCAAGTTTCTCATTTTTAATTTTTAATCTTTTTTCAGAGCTGAACCGGTTAACATGCAAATTTCTAGAGGATTATTTATGCGTTCTTTGCCCGAGTGCGCCCTGAGATTTGCAGCCTGTCTGTCAAGCTGATTTGCTGGCAGACCTGCTTACCTGCCTCTCCACTGGTCTGCTCACATCCACCCAGAAGGTCAACTTTATTTCTGTCGTGAAGGCTCGTTCCGAGTCGTCACCGAGGCATATTTGTACCGCCCAGAAACCCTCGACCAAGTAACCCGCTGGATCAAAAAAATTGAAGACCTCATGGCGGACAAAAACTTCCCAGTTTCCGGCCAGCTCGAGCTTTTTATCAAGATAGAGGATGAGGATTGCGCCTATTACTTCGTCGACCACGCTACCCGCGCGGAGTCCTGGCTAGAGGACATAGACACGGACAATCTCGGCCTTCCTCCCGTCGTTTCGCTCTCGCAGCTCAGTTAGTAACTTTCAATCTGATTTCTTGTTTCCTTGCTCAATTTGACTCCCTACTAGACATTCTCTGCGAGGAATTATACTGGAGCCACGTCGAGCACTTTCCGATGCATGTAGGTCTCGACCGCAACACCCTGGATTCTCTTGTTTGTGTCTTCACGCATGCAATTTGCGGTACATAATCACCACCTGTCTGATTTACTCGTTGCTAACCCGCCCTAACAGATCAAATGACTTCCCGCGTCTCGACGTTTCCCTATTCTCAGAAGGAATGCGAGGCGTTTGTAAGTCTTCTCAAGAATTCTCGAGGTCCGTTTACGCATCCTCGAAAGTCTGCACAGACGACTTAAATTCCCGTCATCTCAGATCACCTCTCCGATGGAAGCATAGTTTGCACCGTCGGTAAGAATCATCCTGCGGTTTTCATGACCGTCAAACTTACACACCACCCGCTCAGCCCGACTATGGAGCTTAATCTGTGAGCACTGCATAGCCAGTGGCTCGGATCACTATCTAACAGCAATAGGTCGAAACAGATATTTAACCTATCACGGGCAGGAATGCTCCCGCCTATCCCGAGATCAAACCGTCTTTTACGATCCGGAAACGAAAAACCAATGGGTTTCAGCTGTAGCGTCCCGCATCTCGTTCAAGACCGCTGACCGATATCTGGTGCAACTGAACGATGTATTCGTTGATCACTTGGTCTACTCGGAGCAGTGGAAGTCTATGGTCACTGGTTGCTTGCAAGATTGGCGCGGAGCATCGCACGGAGTGAGATAGTTTCGCGGCCCTTGATTCTCATCGTTCTGATCCAAATCTGGTAGGCATTTTTGGGCTTGATGCTGCACCTTTTCTTTTTAGCCTTGACGCCATCCCCATCTTTGGCAGTTGCTTCTGCATCGCTCTTCGTCGCCAGCTTGCTTGGATCGACACTCTTGATTCACAGATACGCACCGTTGCAAGGGATTTCCGCTGCTGAAGCTGTAAGAATATCTCTGTAACCGCGGTTCCACATCTTAACATGATTTAGATGGACTACCTTGAGGCCATCCAGTCGCCCACCTTCAAGTTCCAATTTGTAGCGCTCACATTCGCCCTTCCGCATGCGTTGAATCTCTGGGGCACCCTCGTCATGTTCGTGAACTGCATTTTCTTGCTGGCCACGCGCTTCGGAACAGGTTTCGCTACCGGGATATCCGTCGTGGCCGTCCTCGCGTTCTTGATATTCCAGTGGACTACCTCCGAGAGGTTCAATATGTCCCTCACCAGCATCCATGACAAGTTCCGCGCCAAGTTCTCCCGAAATCAGGATGATCTCTATACCTCGGAGGTATAGAACGATCTGCGGTGGTCGTATGCAAACAAATTTCCTGCTGGGTGGCATCGCGTCGTGGGACTGCTGCCATTGGCAGCGAGAGGAAAATATCAGCGTGTGTAGGCTCGGCTATGGTTGGGGGCGGCCCAATTCTACCCGTTCTTTCACCTCGGATGTCTTCCGAACTCATCCCAACGTTCGGAGTCGCGACAAAAATCACCTTATACCTAGATGTATATTCACGCTGTCTGTTTTCCTCTTAGGAATTTGCTCGCATTCGCTGCAGTATATCGCTATCGCTAGCTGTAACTGTAAAAACCACAATGTATCGAAATATTGATGATCATGACCTTGTTACGACCCCACGATTTTTACGATGATACGTTTGTTTCGTGCACTCTTAGATTCATTAAAAGTTTGGCCCGACGGCCTCTAATGGCGGTTGTGGAAATAAATAGTCGGCGGTGGCGGAGAACTTCGGTGACAATTGCTAAACTTTGTTTTCCTCGTCTTTATGGGCATTTTGGGATTGACGCCTTTTCTCCAAAAAGCATTGCAAGTATTCCTCTCCATAGTATATTGTATCCTTATCTCACTCGCCCCTACAGTCCAGAGGTTGTGAAACAAGTCCCTGACTTCGAGGACTTGCAGGTAAGAAAACTGTGATGTGAGGATACCCACCAACTGTTTTTGTAGGAGCTTCTCATCTTGATGGCCGCATAGCGATGGAACCCTCATAACACAACGCCTGCATTTACAACATAATGTGAACTCGTCCAGCGGCCGGGCAATCTAGTGAATCCCCCGGTAAATGTCGATTATTCGCGAAGCTCATCAGTAACAAGTTTGTTCGCCGCGTTTGCGGTTTTCAATCCACTAAGTCACAGCCACCCCCTGTTTCTTCGGGTCATCTTGTGAAAGGCGCGTTTCAGACTTTGGGCCGAAACTCTTTCGAGACTACGTCACCGATCTTCAAGATATTTTCAAACACATACCAGGGCTGCAGCACAACTTCACAAGTTCAACAAGGCCCTTGGCTGGAGCGCGCATCTGTACCTGAAGGAGCTCAAGCTTGTCGTGGAATTCCCCTCCACTGCTACCTCCCTCATACCTTCGGCTGTCACCCACCACGGCAATACGCCTTGGGCTCCGAACAAGATGCGTCATTTTATCACCCAATACACAGCCGGCGGCCTATTCCGTTACGTGAAGTATGGCTTCAAGATGGCGAAGGAGCTCCTTGCGCATGGCAGTTGCACGCTGAAGGGTGTACTGGATGGTGCGCCAGGCCAACGGCACAACGCGGGCCTTGATCTATTCTCGAAGGTAGACGAGTTGGCGGCGGACCGCGTGGCGTGTTTTGGTAAATGATCCACCAGTAATTCTGAGCCACAAGTAATTCTACTGTATATCTCGCGTGAATTCAAATATTGCCAGTAACCATATAAAGTTTGATTAATCAAATGCCGTCTCAATGCATAATCCTGCTTGATCATTGATTTGTTGAAACCACTGTTTGAACACATCTCAGACAAAAAGGGTGCCCAATGTGGGAGGATAAGGATAAGGATAATATTATAGCCCAGCGTGGTCCCATTTTCGAACTCAGAACCATGCAGATTACACAACCAAGGATTACGACGAAAACCAACTGGGCCATAGGACCAACATCAACCATGAAGAAGTACAGAACTCAGTCTGGCCAAAGAGCTGTAATTTCTTCTAAGCCTCGAAGCTTCAAGTCCAACATGAGCTAGCAGGACACAGTATGTTCCTCTCAGATACCACCCTCCCTGAGTATTGTTTGGCCTTTTCACCGTGATCCAACACAATAATATTAGGACCTTACACTATCTGTCATTTCAGTGATGGTTCAAAGAAGTCGCCGTGGTGTAAATCACATCATGGTGAGGTGATTATGAGGTTGGTTGGATGCAGAGGATGTGATCCAAGGGCCTGGGCCACTGTTCTGTGGGATCAGCCAGACGAATCGGCTTAAATTTGATACTTATGCTGAGAATTTAATCTGAGATGAAAAATTTCTGTTCAGATTACAGCTATTGGCAGTACCGAAGGCGCGGATGAAAAATTTCCTGTTTGGGATGTTTTCAAAGAATTCCTCAGATCTCGGCCAGCTTTTCACCGATTCAGATGAAACCTAGCCAGATCTTCAAGGCTAATTCATACGCAATTAGTGATAGAAAAAAACTTGCAAAAATCCTTTATATTGATTGGCCTGTGATTTCGGACTGTTTCAGCGATAAATGATATCTAGCATAGTCCAAACATATTTAAATGAGCTGATTCTTTGCAACAGCGAACTAACATACATTTAGAAAGATGTCATAGAGCCAGAATTCCAGATAATCCAGTCTATGATGCCTGTAATCGCTCCTGGACAATGGGCAATGATGATCAATCCAGTCTGATCTCGAAACATTATGAGAATTGAATGCAACCATGAACTTTATAAAATTTCTGGCCCTAATAAATCATTCATAATCCATATAAGTCTTTTGTCTCACAAACCCAGGCCATTTGAACAAGTTCCAGGCCTACTAGGGGCATCCAACACGCAAACAGCCTGACATCCAAGATTATCCGCTATTAAATATTTTAACAGGTTTCTCTCTATCACTAATTCTACATGAATTAGCCCGAATTGTCTACCACAATTTCATCCAAATGCATGAAGAACTGACCGAGATCTGAGGAATTCTTTGAAAACATCCCAAACAGGAAAATTTTCATCCACGCCTTTGGTACTGCCAATAGCTGTAAATCCTCAGCCCAGATTAAACAGTATAAATACCTGTTTACAGCCAATTGCAGTACCGAAGGTGCGAACCCAAAATTTCTGTTTTGGGATATTTTCAAAAGATTCCTGATATCTCAGTCAGTTCTTCACCGATTCACATGAAAACTAGATAGATCTACTCAGCTAATTCACGCGCAATTAGTGATAGAAAGGAATTTGTGAAAATATTATGTATTAGGTATTTTCTGGTTTTGGGCTGTTTTCGCACCGAAAGCCATCTAGCATGCCGAGAACATGTGCCAGTGGCGTAATATTTTAGGATGGACAACATGTATGGCTGAGGAAACATGTGATAGAGCCAGAAATATATGAAATTTCTAGATAAATGTAATCTTTACAATATCTCTCAATGCCAAAACTGGCAAATCTATCCGAGGGAGCTAGAGGGACTGTAAGTAATTTATCCGTGTTTCCGGCCCTATCACATGTTTCCCCAGCTATACATGTTGTCTATGGTAAAATATTACGCCACTGGCACATGTTCTCGGCATGCTAGACGGCTTTCGGTGCGAAAACACCCCAAAACCAGAAAATACCTAATTAATGATAGTTTCGCAAATTCCTTTCTATCACTAATTGCGCGTGAATTAGCTGAGTAGATCTATCCAGTTTCCATGTGAATCGGTGGGGAACTGACTGAGATATCGGGAATTCTTTGAAAATATCCCAAAACAGAAATTTTTGGTTTGCGCCTTCGGTACTGCAATTAGCTGTAAGCAGAAATGAGATCTGTTTAGCCAAAACGGCAAAACCGAGATCTGTTCTATGTCGTCTATGATATGCAATGTCATTTACTAATATCACCCACTGCTGTATAGACAGTCCACTTGTGGACTGATAGGATTTTTTTTTCCATGTGTTCAGGAAATTTGAGATGCATGTTAGCAAACCCCCAAGTAAACAGACTCCACAGCTGAGATGGACCTAGTAATCACTGCAGTTTGGTGAACATGCATGGATGCGCACGGACATGGTTGATGGATTTCCATTCCAACCAATGGAGCTTTGGCTTAATGGTTATTTTCTCTGAACCAGTTGTTACTTTGTTTCCTGGAGGTTGTGTGTTCGAGACTGGCAGTGTGCAACCCTTTTTGCAATGAACACTGTTCACTCTGTTTAATCAGTCTCTGTAAACAATGTTCAAACACCTACCATCACCGATTGATCTGACCTACCACCGCCCAGCCTTGGGTGCAGCACAGAGCTGTTTACAGCAATTGGCAGTACCGAAGGCGCGGATCGAAAACATGTTGTTTTGGGATGTTTTCAGAGAATTGTCCGTAACTCAATCAGTTTGCCACTGATTCGGATGAAATATAGGTAGATCTGTCGGGCTAATTCATGTGCAATTGCTGATAGAAATGAATTCATAAAATATAATGTATAGGGTGATTTGTGTTTTTGGGCTGTTTTCGCACCGAATGCCGTCTAGCATGCCCGGAATATGTCCCAGTGACCTAATATTTTGGGAGGGACAACATGTATACCTCAGCAAACATTTGATAGAGCCAGAAGTACGGAGAATTTAGTTACAGTCCCTCTAGCTCCATTGGATACATTTGGCAGTTTGGGCATTCAGAGATATTGCAAGGATCACATTTATCTTCGGATTTCATATAATTTTAGCTCTATCTCATGTTTCCTTAGGTATAATTGTTGTCCCTCCCAAAATACTAGGTCACTGGGACATGTTCCGGGCATGCTAGATGGCGCTTGGCATGAAAAAGGCCCAAAAACATAGATCACCCAATACATAATATTTTATGAATTCATTTCTATCACTAATTGCGCATGAATTAGCTCGACAGATCTACCTACATTTCATCCAAATTGGTGGCAAACTGATCAAGTTACAGACAATTCTCTGAAAACATCCCAAAACAAGATGTTTTCGATCCGCGCCTTCGGTACTGCCAATTGCTGTAAACAAATCAATGATCAAGCAGGTTTATGCTTCGAGATGGCCGTTGATTAATCAAACTTCATATAGATTCTCAATATTGTATACCCATCTGTTCCTATGTGATCCCCCTTTCTCCCCACAACATGGCGTTGGATTTCAGCAATGCTTGCGAGCGACAGCTGGCGATGGATCAACTTGTATAATTTGTGTGGGGCCTACCTTGGGGCTCGACGCGCCGGCGCCGCAATGAAGCAAAGCGCGCATTGGCAAGTCCAATTTTTATTATTATTTCCATCTCCTGCTTCTCGCTGATCCCTATCTGCCAAGGCCCAGAGGAACTTCAGCAACATCGAGACGCGGCCCGCAAACGCTATGCAGGTCTCGTCTCCACCAGCTCCCCACAGACTGGCGAAAGGTACTTTTTTTTTCTTTTGCTTGTATGCCAACATGACTGCAGCCTCAGTATTTCACAGGCGGACGAGGCATTGGCGTGTGCTCTCTCCACGCCATCACCTGTTCAATACCCTCCACTCGCCTCTCTGGGGAAAAGGCGACCCAAACTGCACCTTCATCACCGACTTGGAGAGAAAACGAAGTCTCGGAGTCATCGGCTGACGAATAACGGTATTCTTAAAGAATGCATTCATCCTTCGCGTTTCTGGTATTGAAGGGCTCGGCCAAAGAATAGACTAACTTTAGACACATGTTAAGGGAATACAAGCCGGACGTATGCACGACCAAGGGCAGTAGATGAGGTACGGCGAAGTTATGTGTAGAGGCGCAAGGAATGAGGCGCTGAATCGTTCACGGGGAACGCGTTCCAGCCGCAGCGGACTGGATACCGTGCCGTCCTGATTTCCCAGCCGACGACTGTAAAGGGAGTCGGCTCTGGGGCACGACGCACGTGAAATCGAGGAGGGAGCGCAGGAGAGGCGATGCTATATATCCACCTTGTTCTCATCCTTCCCGCACTCGTCTGCAGGAGGGAAGAGGGAGCAAGGGGTAGAGGTCGGTACGCTCGTTTGAGCCTTCAATGGGGATGTAGATGGCGAGCTTCACATCTTTCATCTGCTACCTCGCCTTACAGCCCATAGACCCTGATTCTGTGTGGTAGCAGGTTCGTATTCCGTTGTATGTGTCTTCGCCCATGCATTTATTCCACAAGTCAATCCAACAATTCCCCGTTCAATGCTTGTTGCCGCACGTGATAATTATGTGTGGCCATTGGCGAATCTGGCCAGTTCACCACTCATTTGGTCAGAGGACCGAAGTCTTCTCCCTGTTCTTCTTTAACCGGAGTTTGGCTGGCTGAACGACGATTCAGCTCTTCCTCCACGGGGGCATGCTCGGCCACGTATCCGCGCATTGAATTGGTGCAGATCTTTCACTCTGTGCGGTAAGACACCGAGGTCGACGTGCAAGGCCATACGTCGAAGGTCCCCTTTACCGGCGCAAGCACTGCTTCCGGTTGACCTTTCTCTTTTTAAATCAAACCCTTTGAGCGATTCCCACTCATACCATAGTGCCCTGTAGAGCTCAAGAGTAAATTTCCAGACTCCGAGTCCTCAGTGTGCGATCCAAGTGCGATCGACGGGTTCTGGGTGACCAGCGGCGAGGGTAAGCTTTTTGCGTTGTACAAATTTCGCTCGGGGGTACCCGTAGAAGTCAAACAGCCAGTGTGTATGTGTATGTTCGTTGAGCAGCCTTAAGTGACCCGGCCTCCCGAGACCACATTGCAAAATATAATTGTGCTTGATTGCACAAGAGGCGTATATAGAAGCGCGCGAATGGGCCAGATCGCAGTGAGGTAAAGCCCACAAAACAAGAGGAGGAATATATTAGGACGTAGAAGTACATATTGTGTACGGAACGCAAGGTACGGCAGGCAAAGTAGGTGCATATACAAGTTGTACGATACAAGAGGAGAGATATCGGGATGAAAGAATAGAAAGGAATGGTAAAGAGAAATGTTGGCAATGGGTGCGAGGCGGGGAGAAGCAAAATCCTCCTCTCGCAGTTTCAAAACCCGCTGCCTGCGTGGGAGGACGCTGCGCCTGCAGCTAGAAGGTGCCCGCCTGGTGGTGGAAATGCACCGCCGCCGAATGAGAATGGTCTGCGGGCGGAAAGTGAAACAGCATCCTGCGGAAACGCCGACATTTCCGTGAACGGTGAGAACCTGTAGTTGGCTCGGGTAGAGATCGTCGGGCGAAGAAGTTGCTGCAAGAGGAAAAAGAGGTCAGTAACAAAGATCATTTGATTGCGGCAAAAGAAAAGACGACGTGGAATACGAGAAGAGAGCTCAGCGACGAGAGATGGGGTGACGAGGACACCGGGGCGAACCCTCAACACGTCCCAGCAAAAAATAAAAGAAAAAGCCGAAAAAATAATCGTCGCAAGGCACAGTCTCATCCCGACGACGACGAATCGCCCCAGGACGACGAGGAGTAGCTAAGAACACCCCAGAATTACGCGATATCGAGCTCGTGCTTATATAGTCGGCGGGAAGATAGAGAAAATAGCAATGAAACGCGAAGTGAAATGCGAGCCAAGTCGCTGGCGTATATACACCGACTCATTAGTCTGACATCCGTCCAGCGAGCGACGGAAAACGACGGGGGAAGGCGCGGGGTATACAATGAGGGTGGAGAAATTGAAACTCCCGTAAGCGGGAATGCATGTCTCGCCTTTTTGCGAGACAGCTAAAATGTCACTGCTCCGCCCTCTCGTAGCAGGATTAGAATTCCAGCGAGATCACCGACATCCGCCAGGTCCATATGAAGAAGTACAGTACGCGGAGCATCCTACACGAGACTGGAATGGCAAGGGCACAAAGCCCGGACGGGACGCCCGCACAGCGGGTAGAGCGCGTCAAAGAAGGCTGAGGCAACGTCCATACATCCACAGGCAAGCATGGGACCACGACGCACGACTTCCGCGTCCGCCTCGCAAAACGACACCCATACCACGCAGGGGAATGCCTGCTCCAAAAACCTCTCGCAC
The DNA here is from genome assembly GCA_029378395.1 of Mycena leptocephala. Lineage (NCBI taxonomy): Eukaryota > Fungi > Basidiomycota > Agaricomycetes > Agaricales > Mycenaceae > Mycena > Mycena leptocephala. Next base: position 91,178 of record JARJLF010000257.1, on the reverse strand, counting down.
TGAAACATGTCGCATCCCCACAGTCGAAAAAAAAAAAAAGAAAAGAGAGGTAAAGATCACCACTCACCCACGAAACAACTACCCACTCCCACCGTAGTGTGGTCGTGGCCGGTGTGAGCAGCGGAGCCGCCGAGAAGGACTGGTGGTGCAGTGGGGCTTGAGGACAGACCGTGCGTCGTAGTGCTCGTAGCGCTGCCCTTGGGTTCTCAGGCTGCGCCTTCGTCCGCAGCGTCGCGATGCTCGTGTTGTGGGAGTACGGCCCGCGGCGGGTTGGGCTCTGTGAAGAGATGTGTTAGCGCCATACATGCTGGTAGAGAGAGACCGAGGAGAAGGAAGAACAACAGAGGGAAAGAGCAAGGCAGAGCGGGGGTACGTGGATGGAAGGGCGGTGCGTGTGGCGCGCAAATGAGAAGGAGCGTGCTCAAGGTGCAAGCGCTAAGGAGACGCGATCACCGAAGGAAAGAAGATACGATGGGCGTGGGCGTACGCAGAGGAACAGGGGAAAGAGGCGAGGAAGGATGGACGATGAGGGCGCGTGAATGAAAAGACAGGAACATCGGTGGATATGAAGGAGGAGTGAGGTCGCAGGCGCGAAGGATGAGATGGAGGAACGAAGCGGGGTGGATCGTGGTCGAGCAGAAAAGTGCGGGGGGGCGTGGGCGAGGAATGAGGAAGGGGTGAGGAAGAGTCGACGGTGAGAGTGTGGATGAAGGAAGGGGGTAAATCGAGACCAGCACAAATGCAGAAGAAGGGAAAAGACGATCCAAAAACTCACATCATCCAGATCCATCTACGCACCCGCAGGGCCATCGTACCCGTCGAAGTCCCCGTACGCAGGGGGGCGCATTCGAAAGTTGCGTCGCGGACCGGAAGTAGACGAGGGTCGACGTGTTCATGAAGGAGCGGGCCTCCTCCTGCGATGCGTGTAAGGCAGGAGAGCATGGAGGAGGACGTCGAGCTGCTAGATAAGGAGGAGAGGGGGACTGTGGGGAGGCACGGAGAGTCGTCCATGCAGGTGGCACGCATCGATAGTCGCGGGGTTATGCAGCATACCTAGCAGACGGGCGGGGCGAGGACAAGGCTGGACAGAACAGCGAAGCCGTCATACGCAGAGCGTGGCCGAAGGTGGGCTGTGGCGTGGGCGATGGCGAAGAGATTGGGACCTGTGTAGCTACTCGGACTGTTTGTGAATAAGAGCGGAGAGCAGGTAACGACTGATCGGTGATCCGAGAACGTTAACACAGCCACGCCGCTCCTTGCTTCCTACCATGACGACGCGCTAACTATTAGTAGTAACTAACCACTCGCGCCTAACACTTTCCTTGGCTACTCACTAGTATGACTACTTCGAAATTCGCCTTCGCGCCCCGTTTCCCGCGTCAAGCCACATCCCGATATAAGCTTACACATATCGAATACCTCAAGGTCCTTTGTATTGCGTCCTGTAGCCCGCCAGACGGTACGGAGGTGATTAATATTGTGTCGTATGCAGGATGGACGGGTTGGATACTGAGGTATGCACACCTATCTCTCCTTCCTTCTTCCTCTCGACTCCATCCCCCTCCCCCTCTCCTCTGCCCATACAGGTCTGTTCCCCACATCTGATTCTCATCGTACTCCTCGTCGTTCATACCCTGAGCGCTGATGCTGCGGCTCGCATTTATGAATAAATGACGAAGACCAACCCCGCGGACGCGCGCGTATGGCCGAGAAATAACAGTGCGTGTCGGTCAACCGTTCTATCTATTCCTCACCTTAATCGTTCGTCTGCGACCTCGTCATTCCCTTCTTAGACGGATGGTCCTTCGCGTGCGCTGCATGTCATTCCGGAATCCCTTAGCACGCGCTGTCCGCTCACGACCCTTGCCGTGGCGCACGCTCTGCGCTTCCGCGCCGCTTCTTCTTGCCCTTCCACCAACAGTTTCATGTCCGCGTCCGCACCACTGTCTTCCCGGTCTCTTCTCTTCCTTCTTCATCTTTCCCCCGCGCACTCCGTATTTCCTAATGCAAACTCAGGCAGCCCACTTAGTTCCACCTTCCACCTTCCCAAACACCTGAGTCCATATGCAGCTACGAGCGAGGGCGCGGCTTGTTTGGCACGAGCGCGAGGTATGCGAAGAAGAACCTAGATCGGCGCTACGGTGCGCGAGGTGCGCGGCTCCTGCTTTTCTCTCACCACACCCTCACAGTGCCTTTTATCTCCCTCCCCTTCTCCGCGCTCTCTTTCCCCTCTCCGCGTACGTTATGATATTCTACTGCGCGGCATACACTTTCCGCCCAGGACGTACGCGATGGACGTGCCGCCGGCTTTCACCGCTCTCTGCTTCTCATCCACGCATTCTCCTTGGTCCCTACCATCTCCCCCGTTCCTCCTCGTCCCTCCTCTCGAAATTCCTCATCTGTTCTTCTCTGCGTATCTAACACCCTCCAGCAGAAGTCCTACGCCGGCAGGTGGTTCTTCGAGGCGCCATTATGCCCTTGCGATGTCGACCTTGCGGTGCCGTGCACCACGATACGAATATATCGACCCCTGACGGTCAAGTTTGTCGGCGTGCATTCGCGAGTCAGGATATGGAATGACTAATGATAAACGCCGATGCGTAAAGTGCCTGCTTTTTGCTTTCTTTCGGCCTTCTCCACGCGCTCCGTCGCGCCCTCTTTTTACCCCATCCCCGACTTCCACGCCGTCTTTCATCTCTGCCCCCGTATGAGAGTTGTTGGACGTTTGGACGCCGCCGTCGGGGGCACGGCCAGGACAGGGCGGACTTGCCCTACGTATCCTCCTTTGCACTCCTCTTCTCGGCTGCGTTCCGTTGCGCCTTTTTTCTTCTCCGTCCTTTCGCCCCGTATCCTCGCCTTTTGCATTTTCCTGACCCCGCACACAGAACCGCTACCAGGATTTATCCGGTAACTCCCTCGCGCCATCCACATTGGCGGGATACTTGCACTCGTTGTCACGTTGCCGCCGGGGGACAGCGTACGCAGATGAGTTGCGCTACGGTGCGCGAGGTGCGTGGATCCGGCGTTTTTCTCTCCCCCTCCTCCTCACAAACGTGTCCCACCGCCCGTTTTCTTTTGTGTTTGGTTTTTTTTTTTTTGAGAAAACTCTAACGATAACCTTACTGGCTTGCATGTCCCCGCCGATAGCCCGCTCTTTTGTCCATTGTTCTGGCGTATAGACGGCTCTCGTGCTCTATCGTCTTGCACTTCCATTCACGCATTCCGCTTCCATTCACGAATTCCTCTCTGGCATGTTCCTTCCATTGCGTCTTGTATGCTTCTTCGTTGTCTTATCCGTATTCCTTGTTTTCCGCACGTTCCTTCCCTAACACCCTCTCAGAACTGCCCCTCGCCCGGGATTTACCTATGCGTCACGCACTCTCGACCATCTCTTGCTGGAGATAATCTCGGGCGCCATGATACAAGTCTGGACCTGGTGAAAGTTGCAGACCACGGCGCAAGATGTGTCCGCCGTCATTGCCGTTCTTGCCTTTGGAATCCGGCGCCGGAATTCCGCTCTGTCCAATTATAATTCCCCTTCGCATCCAATTGATATACAGTCGATCTTCGTCCTCTCATCCTCGCCTTCTCTTATGTATTGATTGTGCACTGGATAACTCTTTGCTGTATTCAAGGCAATCTGCCCCACGCCTCATAACTGCCCGGGAAATGTTACTAACCCACAATGCCTCTTAACTAGAAACTGCACGACGTTCATTGAACCAGGTCAGGCGCGGTACCACGATCAGAGGGTCTTGTACGCCTCCAGAAGACCCCTTGTCTTGCGCTTCCGCACACCCGGGCGCCTGCATGGGCGACTAAACTAGACGCCCAAGTTTGCGGGATTAGTACGTCGAATTTATTTCTGTCAAACTTTCTCGTATCTTGAACCAGCACGATGCATTATAACTGCTCAGCATAAACGCAACAAACCCGAGGTGAAAGACCCATTTTTGTCAATGACGTGCCGAGCTGCGGCCGGCAACGAAATAGTCGATCCCATCACGATGGCATGAATTCTTGATCACCTCTCAGGGCAACCAGCATCACAAACCACGCAGCCGCATCCAGCTGGGTACGAAGGCTCGGAGTGTGGAATACCACTCTTGGGCTTTTTGGTGGTTGAGTCCTCGAGTTTGGGCCCAAACTCGCCGTGCTAAGCTCCGATCTATGCCACTGGTCACATACGGGCTTCCGCGCTGACATCGATTTCCTTTTTACTATCGTCTAGTCGCCCGCCTCGCATTCCTTCGGCTTGACGGGATCGTCGCCCCTTCCATTTTATCTGCCAGCGTTTAAGGCGTACTTCGTAGGAAGCATGGTTTACGGCAAGTATGCTACTCATTAACAATGGAGCATGGAGCACGGGCATTTTCCTTGTTTCCCTGCCAGTGCTTTGGCTCCGCGCTCCTTGGCATTGATTTGTTGTTCAGATGGCTAGGCTCAATTGCTAGGTAAACACCATCTCCCAATTATGTTGATATCCAACCACTGTCGCAGTTTGTCCAGAAGCCCTTCCCGCCCTGGCTCATCGGATATGGATATCTGTGGGGACTTCAAGGCCCAATATGGTTCGATTCATGATTTTTTCCCCTCGTAGCTTTTGGCGTGGCGGAGCCTGTTTTTTACTCTTGGCTTCTCTCTCCCCCCCGGCCCGTTTTTGCGCGACTGGTGATTGCCTGCACAGTAAATATGGGAGTACCTTTATAACCTCGCCTACGCGGTCCACGAAGTCGTACGTCAAACTTCTGTTCCTTTTCGAGGTGCCTCGGCCACCGCTGCGTTCACATGCTTTGTCTTTTCTTCGTTCTCTATGGTGATGTTCATTTTTTGTGATAGGCTTTAGTCAAAGCGTTGGACTGCAATCCTCAGTAGGACCCTTCTGGTGAGCTTTATACATGCACAATCATGATCTCGGCTGGCTCACGTTTCTAGGGGCCTCATTTGAAGTATCACTTAAGCGACTGACCCAGGGGTCTCAGGATGACGTTGCCACTACTGCGTCCATCTGTCTCTCGAGTGAGCATGATTCAATTCATTTCTATGCATCCCAGTCCAGCCATAGTGTGGCACGCGAATCCTTCCTACGTATGCCGCGTAGAGACTTTGAGCTGTGACTCTCTTTCAAATCGTTGTCTCTCTGTCTGGCCAAACATATTTCCGTTTCAAATGGTATTCTCACTCTTTGACCTCTTCTAAGCAAGCACTACAGGTCGGCCTCATTCCACCTGCTCGCCCACCAGGTGCCCCAGAGTTCAACTTTTCAATCGTTACTTATTCGCTCCTCGTCTCCATCGCCTCGGGATGATTCTACAAAGCGTATTCATAGCTCTTTCGGTTCCTCGATTCTTTCGCTCGCCCAAATCCGGGGGACGATCATGTGCCATGGTATATACCGTCCCGTTCGACAAGGTATGTATATCCATTGATTTCCACTTCTCAGATTGCGGAGTAACGTGATGCATCTTTAGAGCTTTGTCGATGTGCGAATGTTAGCCTTGAGAGCACGCTAGCCATAAATTTCGGATTCTGTATCTCTACTGACTGTTCCTGGCGTAGACTTGCCAGACTTGTCGACGACTCCGCTACACGGTGTAAACACTGTTTGTTTCCTTTCATCCTCCTCCTGCCTTGTGCCTATCTTTGGTCGCACGCCGCTCCACCGTGGAACTCTTGACCTGATTTGAGAGTACATCCATTTCAGACACAATGTGCGCCGCCTTATCCTGCCTGTCCCGCTTTTAATGGCATATGGGAATCTCGCTCAAAATATGGCATTGTTTAAACCTTCGCTGGTTTTTTTGAAAAGTCCCCGAAACATATGTCGAGCCCGCTTGCTGTCGTTTCAAGTCCTTCTGGTTCGCGATGAGCTGCATGCGGGAATAGTGTATTGCAGCCCCAAGCTGGCTAGGTACAAACTCGGCTTAAGTTAGTATCCCGTTGTGGTAGGGCTCTGCGGCACTGGCGATGGGAATTTCACAAAACATCTGTGGCCGATCTCCATGGCCGACGCATGCATGCTAAATGAGTATCATTACCTCGTCTATACTGGACATTTTCTTCCTTCGACCCAGGACATTTCGACGGACGCGCGCAATATGCATTCACTTCATTTGAGACGTTCTTCCTGGGTGGCTTGTCGCTCAGCTTTTTGGCTTTTTGTCTTGTTGGTAACTGTTGCTTCCTTCCCCTTGCGTTATCGTTTAATACACTCCACAGTTAATGAAATAACGACCTCCACCGTTTCATCGACCTCTTTGTGACGCCGTTCAACCACATCGCGCTCGATCAATATTGGGCCTATCATTGGAAATGTCCATTTCGAATGCATCCGTACCGTTCCAGTCCTGTTCCACACCTCATGCTGCTTTTGCTTCTGGCGCAAATTGGTGATTGTTCCGCCCGACCATACTGTGCCTTTAAATACCTACCGTTTCCTCTTTGACTTGACCCGAAGTACAAGAAACTTGCGACTCCTCCCCGGCTCCCGGGGTCGCGTTGGGTGCCACTCTTATTATCCGCTATACCTTTTCTGCTGAATCTTGCGGTTGAAGCCTCGCCCATTCCGGATTCGGTACCGCAAAATCCGACATCGCAGCTAGGATCCAAAAACTGGGTGTCTCTCTCCCGACCCCGATCCCGATGTCTGGACTTCCAACTTTACATCTCCAGCTCATTCCTTACGGTATTCAGAGCCTAATGCTGTTTGAGTGCAAACCGTACCACAGCCAGTTTGCAGTGACTACCCGCGGGCGAATGCGAATTTATCTTCGTTTCTAGTTCTCTCCTCTCACCTCGCTCTGTGTACTCCTTTGTTGAACTGCGCCGACCCAGTCTGTTCTACCCTTACAGGTCGTGCTGGCTTTGTTCCTCTGGCCACATAAGTTTCCCGTCACTTGAATCTGGAAAATGTTCAACTCAACCAAGATAGGCGGCCACGGATACTCCCGCTCGCTCATGGGTGAGCGTGATCCGACAGTGTCTGACTATTATTAGTTGCTTTTGGTTCCCTGTGCTGAACCTTCGCGGTCAAAGGAATCTGACTTCATGCGGCCAGTGAGCTCCCTCTGCTGGAATGTCACCATCTCATGTCCCGCCAGCCTCTCCGACTCTCCAGATAATCCACGTCGGGGCCTCCCCCGTCGTGGTCTGCTTTTTCCACGGTTTCATTAAGATCCGCGATTAGGCCACCGGGTTGCTCTACATTTTCGTTCACCATAATCTAAATTCCTTTCTTACCACTTTAGCACAGCAGGACTGCACGAACATAATGTTGTCTGCTCAGGGCGAGCGCTCCTACGACTAACCAAGGCGATGACACGAAATTAAGTGGAGCTTAATTTAGATTGACCTACATGGACGAGCATATCAATGGATTGGAAAAGAAACTGCTGTAATGTCCGCCTTCGAGAGTCAACATCCGTGTACCCCATGTAGAGTGTTGGTGTGCGCCTAGCGCAGGCAGGTGCGATGTCCCAATTAAAAACCAGTACATCCATCCCAGAACGAACGGGAGCCCCATGACTCGCGCGTCCCACATCTTGCACTGCTCAACGACATCGTCCTGGCGCGTTAGTCCTCCGCAGTTCGGGGTGAACCGCAATTTGGCAAGGACCGCCGCCCTGGGTGGGTGCTTGATTAGTTACAGATGGAAAGACGGAGGACAGAATTTTTACGTGCGATGCGGCAATCGACTTCTTGACCAGGGAAAAATCAAAGAGTGGGACACAAGTTGGAGAGGGAGACGGTAGGGCGGTGGCGAGGCGAAGGAGGGCAAAGAAATCAGGGACTTCAAAATGGTATCGCCATTGGTAGACCTACATACCAAGTAGCTAGCGTTGCCAACCAGGATGCTTACGACAGCCAATCCGCACGCGGGAAGGATGAACGTGCCGCATCTGGGAGAGAATAATCATGAGGGGTCAATCGTTCATCTTGCATAGAGTGTGAGGAAAGCGTTGAGATCGCCGACGAATAAGTGAGTAAATAAAAGATCAAAGACAGATGAAATTACAGCGCACCGCATGAAGTTTAGTACTAAGTTGCGCCTTCGCGGATTTGAAACGCGACTACCAGTGCGCAGAGGGTTGCGAGAAAATGACGCATAATTCGAGTGAGGCGGTTTTGGTGTCTAGCAAGGATTTGTCTCGTCAGCTCGGCTATCCGTAGTGAGGGTAGATAGTGGAGGTGCTGTACGCACGAATGAAAAGGGTGATGTGCGTGCGCGGCCCCATAATTAAGTAACGACGATTCAATAAACGAGTGAAGTGAGTTGAATGGAAAGTTGTGAGAAGAAGAGCGAGCAAGCTAGGGACTAGCCAGCGTTAGAGGAAATTCTTGCGTACAGGAATTACTCACCTCCGTCATCGAGATCGGTGAGTACAGTCACCCGTCTGCGCGTGTGCCAAGGGAGTAAAAAAATAACGGGGCAAATCATAAGAATATGCGAGCGAAGAAATTGCCGGGAAACACGAAGGGAATGAAGCAAGGAGCGAGAAGAAAAACAGAACGTACACGGAACACACTTGCACGCCTTCCTCCTCCCACCCCTTGCGCTTCCGTCGCGCAATCTCCGCATCTTGCCATGATGAACGAGCGCCAGTTCTGCTGGTGAGCACGCTGAATGGGCCGGGACGCGAATATGTGAGTGACTGGAGTGGAGGAAGAATGAACGAGAGTTTAGGTTATTATGGGCAAAACAGGTAGGGTAGGGACCAGAGAGGCCCTAGATTAGGTTCCAGGATAGCTCCCTGTCCTAAGTTGGCCAACCTTCAATGGCAGCACCAGCTTCCCCTTCACTAGTATGTCAGGTACCATGCAGAACAATTCTGACAGTACTAGACTTGCCCTAAGGTATACCTGGAAAATGCACTAGGGGTGTGGTAGGGCAAATCGATGGTGTCGGAATTATTCCGACACTATGGCCCACTGATCAGTGGCGGAATTATTCCGACTTACTGGTGCAGCAGCAGCACCAGACTTGCCCTGATGAACGCAAAAGGAATGGTGTCGGAATTATTCCGACACCATGGCCCATTGAACAGTGGCAGAATTATTCCGACACACTGGTGCAGCAGCAGCACCAGACTAGCCCCAGTGAATGCCACAGGAATTGTGTCGGAACTATTCCGACACCATGGCCCATTGAACAGTGGCGGAATTATTCTGACACACTGGTGCAGCACCAGACTTGCCCTAGGCAACACAAAAGAAACTGTGTCGGAATTATTCCGACACACTGGTGCAGCAGCAGCACCAGACTTGCCCCAGTGAATGCAACATTTGTGCAGCGAGTAGGCGCAGCGACGCCAGACGCTTGCACCGCTTCTCAAGATTTCAAAATACTACACCGTCGCCGTTTGCGGTCTTCATTCCGTGGCACGATGCAAACGACGTGGAGTTCGCCGTTCATGGCTCGAGACTCCGTCTCAGCAATGAGTTGCCTAGTCTTTAGCTCACGGCGGACTTCATTTGCGAGGTACTCGAGTGCTCGCGATGACAATGGGGTCTCTCTTGAGCTTCAAGCTACCGCATGGAGACCACTACGGTCGTTTCACTCCCTCAGTTCGCTTCAAGCACCTGAGCATCTCTTCGCGGTTGCATATGCGCGCTGAGGAGTCATTTGTCCTAAGAGGTCGAGTTTGGCAACTTGGGAAACTGCATCTTCACAATTCGGTTCCTATCTATCTTATCCTGGCATTGTGCGCACAATGCCGCATCTATAAGCTTTTTTTGGAGATATAGATTTCACAAGTGCCAATTTCTGGAGGTATCAGGCGCACAATTGTGCGCCTGATACCTCCAGAAAAGGCCCTTTTCAAAAAGGTTTGTGCGCCTGATTCCCTGAGAAAGGACCCTCTCCAAAAAGGTTTCCATCTATAAGGCCATTTGGAGCCTTATAGACAAAAAATCATGTAAAATTCATGGAAAAGGGCCATTTCCAGGGAATCAGGCGCACAAAGGATTTGAAAAGGGTCCTTTCTCAGGGAATCAGGTGCACAAAGGATTTAGAAAGGGTCCTTTCTCAGGGAATCAGGCGCACAAGGGTTTTTGAAACTGCCCCCCTTTCAAAAAGCTTTGTGCACCTGATTCCCTGAGAAAGGACCGTTTTGTGCACCTGATTCCATCTATAAGGCAATTTGGGGCCTTATAGATGAAAATCCTATCTATCTTATCCTGGCACTGTGCGCACAGTTCCACATCTATAGGCATTTTCTGGAGTTATAGATTTGGCAAGTGCCAATTTTTGAGAGAACCTCGCGCACAATTGTGCGCGAGGTTCCCTGAGAAATGGCCTTTTTAAAAATCTTTGTGCGCGAGGTTCCCTCAGAAATGGCCCTTTTTAAAAAGGTTTGTGCGCGAGGTTCCATCTATAAGGCCCCAAGTGACCTTATAGACTGAAATTCCTGGAAAAAGGGGGATTTCCAGGGAACCTCGCGCACAAAGCTGTTTGAGAGGGCCATTTCTCCGGGAACCTTTGATTCAAGACATGAAAAAAATCGTTTGGCCTTTCCGTGCTTGAACGTGCGTGATCCGTCCAGGTCGACCCTCTGCGCGGTGTCTCCTCTCTCTCTCCCGTTTCTGCTCCCGCTCTTCGTCCTCCCGCTCCTGCTCCCTCGCATTCCTCCTCTTTGCCCCCCAGTCCATCCCATTGAACCACACGCCCTCCTCTCGCCGAGCTCGACGAACGCGCTCACCGCGCCCTTGACGACATTGTCCTCAGGGCGAAATAAGCCAGGGGCACTGGGGGAGACGCTGAGCGTATGGAGGAGATCGCGCTCGTCCTGGGGTTCGCGTTCTTCCCCTTCTGCTTCCCGTTCCCCACCATCGACGCGTGCAGCGGACGGCACACCCGGCATCATATCGAGAAAATCGCCGTTCCCCAGCGACATCAGCGCCCCCATGCTGAAGCCCACCGGATCCCGCACGACCCTTGCCGCAAGGAGCGCATACCGCCATAACCACTTGGCCCTACAGCTTCGACACGTCGCGCCCATGCCCGGGAAAACAGTATCGTCCTCGTCCTCTAGCACGCACGCGACGTCGCCTAGCACGAGCCCCATAGCGAGCGCGAGGGGATTGAGCATACCCATGCCCGGGGTGCGTCTGTAGGAGTGTTGGTCGTACGAGGAGAGGTAGGTGGCGTGCGTGCCGGAGCCATAGTACACATACACATCATCGTCCTCGGCGCGCTGTGCACGTGCGTGCGCCTGATCCACCGCCGCGCACGCGGCCTCGACCAACGCCTGCACAGCGCCCACGCCCATCCCCAGCGTCACGCCCATCCCCATCCCCATCCCCATCCCCATCCCCGCCCCAATGCCCATCGCCATCGCCATCCCCGCCCCCCCAATGCCAATCCCTCCCAACCCTGCCCCAATTGCTGCGCCCCCACTACCCCCGCCCCCCGCAGCAGCAGTATGCGCCGCGACATTCCCCGCATGCCACTTCACATGCGCCAACGAGCTCTCCACCCTCGCAACCCTAACCGCCTCCCCCCGCGCCGGCCTCGCCAACTCCCCATCCACGAGACACACCCCACTCCACCTTTGCTTAGTGCCCCTCCGCTCCCGATCCCTATCTCGCTCGCGATCCCCGTACCCCGACGACGACGGGGAAGAGTGTTTCCGACAAATTGCGACGCTTGCGGCGCATGCATCCGATGCCAGTGGAGGACCACGGGGCGTTGACGCGGCAGGGGAGGCACGAGTAGTTCATGAGCGCGCGAAAGTGTCGGTAGGGAGAGACGCGCGTAGCAGCAGCAACGGCGGTGGCTGCGTCGCCTGAGGAGTTGTTGTTGGTGGTGGAGGCGGGTATGTGCGCGGCGGCCCATGTAAAGTGCGCGTAGGCATTATGAGGGTCGAAGAGCGTGATGGCGTCGTTCCAGAATGAGTGGTGTTCCACTATGCGTAAAGAAAAAAAAATATTAGCATAAATTTGTTCTTTCGAAGAGGAAACAAAGAAATGGGAGAGAAGACACGTAAAGAAATGGGAGAGAAGACACGTAAAGAAAGAGAAGAATGACGACTAACCAGCCAATCCCCACTACGGACGCACACACATCGGCACCTCCATCTCGCGCGTATCGCACGCAGCGACGTAGACGAGGTGCTTCGGCCACGGGATGCATCGGTGCGGTCTTCCTCCTTCTTGCCTTGCTTCTGCGGGTCTTCCATCGCGCTCATCGCGCCCCTACTCGCGCGTCGTAGATGCAGAACGCGAGCACGAGCCGGGGGCGGAGACGTCCCAAGCAGCGGAGAGGGGCGAGTGCGCGTCGATGTTGTGGAGATGGAATGTGGCTATTAATCTGTGGGAGAGGAGACGTTAGCGATTCGTTCGATGCGGGATTGAGGGCGGGAGAAAGAAAAGACGAAGCCAGAACAGAGCTCAAAATTACAAGCTGAGAAAAAAAGAAACGGAGAAGGAATAAAAATATCGCGGTAGACCCGAGTAGGAGTAGAATAACAATCGGTCCGACGCGTCCAAGCGATATGATACACATGGCGTCGCTGTGGAAAATGGCCTAAGATCCCGAGCAACAAGGCGCCGCACATCACAATCGTGGTGTCAAGGTTAGCGACGCCAAGTCAAAGTGGAAATGAAAACGCGCAAAACCAAAGTGAAATGAGCAACACAGAAAGTAAAGTGTAGCCCAACAAACGAGCCCCTGAAAAACAAAGGCTCGGCTGCAAAACGTACACGCACACGCAAAAAGCGATGCACTCGCACGGAAGTCAAGGGTAGATGCCAAGCGTGCGCGACAAGCGAAATGGAAGGCCCCGAAGAACGACGAAGGATAGATGGGAAGTAATAAAACAGAAATGAAATGAAATAAAGATGGACAAGAAAGCGAGAAGAAGCAGTCAAGAAATAGATTGTAGGGCCGAACGACACTGAAGTCGCAGGAAGACGCGACAAACGCTCGGGAAATTCCCCAAACAGATCCTCGATGCAGTTGAAAGAAGATTGGCCAGAGAACGGCGACCCCGCACGCCGCCAGCTAAACGGGCAATCGAATCGCCCGAATAAAATTGTGGCATATCCTCACGTGCAAAACCACATGGTCCACAACGCACAAAAAACACCAAGGAACACGCAAGACCAATGGCCTCGCAACACCCCAGAAAGACGTGAAAGAACGCCGAAATATTGGGAAGAACCGCGAAAAATGGAAAGTAAAATAGACGAGAACGTACCGTACAACCTCGGTGGCAGCTGCATCCACGAGCGTAGTAGCCTGCCCTTGTACCCAACCGAGCGCGTCCCGCCTTCGTCGTCGGCATCGCTTCTTCTCCTTGTTCTACAGCTTTCGTATCAGTCGTACTCGCGTCCATCGCAGCGTCCGTCGTCGCGTAGTGGTAAGAGGCAATGAGCTCGTCGACCGTCGTGCATGAGGGTGGTCAGTGCGCTGAGTCGGAAATCGGTCGGCAGGAATGGGATCGCGGGCAAACAAGAGATCATAACTGCCACACTCGATGTTCTCACGCACGGACCATCAACAGCTGGATTGGGCGATGCGCTGATGTGGACTGGCGAAGATTTAGACCGTGGCATGGCCAGGACTCGCACACCTCAGTGCTGATGTCATGTGCAGAATGCCACGGTGCCGACCACTATGTTGAGGATTGCGGCACCGTCAACTCGCCGGGTTACCGCGCTGTACATGGTAGTCTGTAGTTAAGCGCGCGATCATGTATGCGTCGCGCCGTTATTATATAATCATCGGAGTTTGAATTTCTGCCTGCAACCACTCACCTCGCCCGCAGCTCTGGTGGTAAACTTTGAGAGGGAAAGTCTCTGGAAATCTCGTTTTCAACTGAACTGCCTCTTACAGCCATTTGCAGAACTTAGGGCGCGGCTTGTTTTTTTTTTTGATGCATTTTGACGAGAACAGCAATTCGGAGCACAATTCTGGACCGTTTGCCTTGAAAATATGCTCATTCTCTCTGCAATGAAAATGCGGAGGGCATCACCACCTTAAATTGGCCTGATGCAATCAAAATTGCCTTATTAGGCAAATATCGGCTTTTTTGTCCAGAATGGTTGGCATGATAGCTATAGTGGTCCGACTGACCTAGAAATTGGAGAGGATGCTCTCAGTTGTATTACTGAGGGCTGGAAATGCCGGGATTTTCCATATCATATGTCTTTCCTATAAACAAGGTATTCAAATATCCATCACCATGAGAATGCAGAATACTGGCGAAATAAATCACACATTGAAAATACTGGCATTTCTAGCCCTCAATAATACAAGCAAGACCATCCTCTCCAATTTCTAGGTCAGTCAGATGCCTATAGCTATCATGCCAACCATTCTGCACAAAAAAGCCGATATTTGCCTAATAAGGCAATTTTGATTGCATCATGCCAATTTAAGGTGGTGATGCCCTCCGCATTTTCATTGCAGAGAGAATGAGCATATTTTCAAGGCAAATGATCCAGAATTGAGCTCCGAATTGCTGTTCTCGTCGAAAAGCATCAAAAATAAAAAAAAACAAGCCGCGCCCTAAGTTCTGCAAATGGCTGTAAGAAGAACCAGGATAACGGTCCGTTTCCCTCCAAATCAGTACCTCGGCCTTTTCCGCATGCCGGACCATCAAATTTCGGCATTGGGCGTCTTCGACTTTCCGCCCAACAAATGGCAGGACAATTTACTGCTTTCGTATTCCTGAAGGTAAATGTTGGGTCAGAAAAACGAAAGACGCGTCGCTGAGTCATCAGACTTTTGACATTTTAATTGTTGCGTTGTCACGCATTGTACAATAGGGGAAGTCAAAGCAACTGAGGAGGCCGATTCAAAACGCGATTCACCGGTCGATTCAAGGTTGGATTAGCAAAAAGAATCAACTATGAATCGCGCCAGGATTGACCGCCCTGATTCGAATAATTCGAACGGTTGCTTTGATGGATCTGATTCGAGGTCGATTCACGCTGGCGTGAATCAAAAACGTGATTTGAATCGCGATTCTGATGTTGCTGCTCCTCCAGAGTAGCAGCAACGATTCAGCTCGATTCAGCATTTTGATTGATTCTGAAGCCCGATTCGGGCATCTGAATCAACATCCGAATCGCCTTGTGAATCAGTCTCCCTGGACCGCTTTGACTTCCCCTAATGCGCAACAATGCGGCAACGGCCTGCCAAAACAGCACAATGCAGCTAAAAAACGCCGAAACCTCACAACACCGAAATTGGGCCCACAATGCGCAACACCGGTGATCCATGCAATGTTTGCCGCACCTCGGCAGTTTGTCACAATTAAAATTCCGTCTTATCTGAGGGAGTCCTCCATCCCTGCAACCCATCCCAAGTACCCTTCTCAAATTTCAAGCTCTGTGTCGAGCTCACCGTCGTCGACAAAATTCGTCGACAACACTGAAAACGCGTGAAAACACCAAAACCCGGCAATCAAATTGTCAAAAGACACTGATGGAACCTTTCGGAACACCAGGAAAATTCTATGAATTGTAATAACAATGTGAGCGATCGTTTGATCGACCTTACTGACAGACTATAACAAACCGAGGTACGAGGTTATATTGTTATAGCATCTGTTTATAAGAGACTATGTACATGGCATCCCTGAGGACGACAACACCGCCAATACATCCTCTGTCCCGACCGTGCTTACGGCTGCGCCTGCTGCCCCTAACAACGACTGGGTGCAGGTTACATACTGCGGCGCTGGCCGTGGTCGTGCTCATGGAGGGCGGAATGGTTTCTTCCCTCGCCATGGAGGTGGTCGCGGGCGCGGAGGATATGGGGATTCAGCCGCGGTGGCTACATACCCTACCATTGAGTTTTTTCTTTCTTCTTTCCTTCGACATCGCTCCTATACTGTACACTACCAAACTCCTCAAACTCATCCATACTGCGCCCATTGCAACGACAATGCTCCCAATCATGTTTTGCGAGTTCGTCTGGACTCTGTTGACGTGATCCATCCTCCCTTGCACCACGATGATCCCAACTACCACCCAACTCACCAAGCACCTCAGTGAGCATATATTCTTTAATCTCCGCCCGAGAGCTTGCTGACTCCTCTTTTATGTGCAGACATCACCACGCCCATCATCTGTGCCCCCATGGCGTTTACCTCTACGAACTAGCAGCCGAAGTAGGCGCTGCAGGTGGACTTGGATCCATTGGCGCAGGTAACAGTAACTCAATATAAACTACTTCCAATGTTCACACTATATTTAAGTTTCAATTCCACCCAAACCCTACCAGAAAAAATCCAGAAAGTCCGCACCAGACTGAGCATCCAGCAAGGGCTGCCAGTGCCCATCGCAACAGGATTCATAGGCCGGATCCCCGAGATGACAGAGTCGTCAGATGATCCCCGCCCGCTTGCAATCCCAGACGAAGTTCCACTTGCCTTCCGCAAAACATTCATTTCGTCATCGCTCATTCGGTAGAGGATGTTCGCCGAATTTCACAGATGGGTGTTGATGTCGTCGTAGTTCAAGGTACCAGTACTACCAATTTCTTTCGCATATTCTGAGTATTCTGAGTAAGGGCGGGTAGGAATCGAAGCCGGGGGGTATGGAAGGGCCGATGCTCCACCGCTTTTTGTGTTGTTGTCTGTCGAGGAATTCAAAATTTTCTTGACGGCACGGCACGGGCGACGGGACGGCCGTGACGGGTGCACGGCTATTCTGAAATTTTATTGGTTGACGTCCTTCAGTGAGTCGAAGCAGGGTGTAGCCCGATTTAGGACGGGAGCACCGGTGATTCCTCGTCCAGAGTGCAGACACGATCGATTCAACACGGGGATGGGACGAATCAAGTCTTCGCCAGCTATTGGTGCGAAAGTATCTACGTGGGAGGAAGAGACGGCAACAAAGGCAACTTGCGGAGGCGAAAGCGCAGTGCGAGCGGCTGAGGGCTAGCCTGGAGAATTTTGTGCAGTGCATCGTCCAGGGGCCGAGTACAGCTAGGAGCAGAGAACACCATGAACCTTGCGGGGAGAGGAGTCTGAAGGAAGAAAAATTAGGTCCAGATGGTTTCTTCGCTGAGCAAGTCGAAACAAGCCTAGAGAAGTCTAGAGATACATACGCAGGCCTAATGATGCTTGGGTTACGTGGTCCACAAATAATCGACTTGGCTCTTGAGCGCAGGGTCAGATGGATAGTGGTCAGAAGGAGCGCGCTTGTGTTCACCCCAGTGCACTAAGCCAGGAGTCGAGTTCGTGGAGAGAGGAAAGCAGCGTTGGCATCTACCGGATGTCGGCAGCCGGCTATCAACCACGGTGGCTGTGCCCTGTAGTGTTGCCAGGGTTCGGTTAGGTTCGGTTTTTTCCGAAATTTCCGAACCCTGAACCGAACCCGCGCCGAACCTGGGGTTCGGTTCTTAAGGGTTCGGTTCAGGTTGACAACAGGTTCGAACCCCAACGAACCTGTAAATTTTCCGAAGCCACTGAGGGCTTCCTGGAACTGTGGAAGAGATTATTCTGGGTGAAGAGTGCATGGTATGCAGTTGGATCACACAGGCACTTGTTCAAGTCGTGTTCTACAGACCCAAATGTTCATCCTCCCCGGTGATGTGACTTTGCAAATTGGATTTCGGGTGCTGGCGAGAGGCGCCTGTGATTTACTCCCAGTAAGTTACTTATGTATTCCAACATAAAGATCATTCGGCCGCTTACTGCAAGGTTTGAAGTTGAAAATCACCTCTGAATCCGTGATAAATACCCCCCAAAAGCTTCAGGTTCGCTCCGGTTCGCACCTGTTCGAACAGGTTCGCAACAAACCAACAATTCCCGAACCTCGAACCGCACCTGAGGTTTGGTTTGGGTTCGGTTCAGGTTCAGAATCGGTTCTGAACCTAACCGCGGTAACACTAGTGCCCTGTCATCTCAAGATGTCTTTCCTCTCCATGATGCTTCCACTCACGGCCAGACACATTCGATTTCACCCTCTCGTGCTGTTGGAAGCAGAATCTCAGATGGTCTCAGATGGGAGCCAAAAAGGCAGAGGGTCTCAGATGGGTCTCAGATGGGGAGGCGAAAAGCCCAGATCCATTGTACACTAGCTACATATATAGGTAGTAGAACAATAGAGTAGGTGAATACCATAAGAACAATAAGATGAAGATCGGTATCACCACAATAAGATCTGTATCAATACAATAAGTAGTGATGTGATCGTCCGATCCAAACACCAGAGTTCAACACGTGCCGCGGTTCCAAGCGGCGCCTGCGGTCGCGCCAGCAAGCCAGCCTATCCGAGTTGACCATCACGTCGAGTCAGCGTGTACTGCTCCTGTGGAGACCCGCGCCCTCGCTAGGGCTGTTCACCGTGCCCGTCGCGACGGTTCCACGGGTCCCGTGTGACGGGTGCCGCGCCCGTTCCGTCGAGAATTTTCCAAGGTGCTCGATGGCACGGCGCGGGTTTGCACCTCGACGGCCCATCGAAACACGGCCGTCGAACGGGTGGTAACTTTCTGGCACTAACAGCCACATTTTAGGACGCTAACTGCTCCCAAACACACCTCCCACGCAATAAGTACACAAAAATCTCATTTATAACCTGTTGTGCTTCCTTTGCATGCAAGAATTACAGGGTAAGAGTTTCTCGGCAATTGCCGGAGTGTGATGGGCGAGTTTGATCCTGATATTATTCAGACTTTTATACACGCCGCCGCTCATGCAGTTGCCTTCGGGGCTCTGAAAACGGCAAGAAACAGGCTTAGAGCAATCGTAGGTCCGTTAACAAGATAATGTGCCAGACATGTTGGCCATACTAACCTAAGCAGCGGCCTTCAGCATCTCCAACACAGTCCTCGAGGAAGAGCATAAGTACCACACATGCCGTGGTACCTTACAGCACAAGACTTGCAGTAAAAAACCCCTCCCACAAGATCCCGGACGTGCTCCAAGCAAGTCTCGTTCTGCTATGCTCGAAAACTGGCTCATAATAATCTGGGACGCGGGCGTTCTCCTTTTATTCCACTCTGCTGCATTGTGCCGGGCCCGGAAATATTCGGACGCCTCGCTTGTACTCCCGCCCGCAATCCGTGCTACGCTACATCTCTGAGCCCAGCCGTACTCTCATTTACCGGTCGAGAAGCTCTTCCTCCCGGAAAATCCTGGGGTCCAACATTGTGTGCTGCTTTTATGGGATGCCTCGGATACACCTGCACCATGGCCATCGCTCCATGACCGGAAACGAACAAACATCAACGACATGGAGGGAAGATCGATCATCGCCGCGCCGGCATGACCAGCTCTCCGCATTCTTTGACTCTACGTCGTCGCCGTGCAATATTCGGAAACAGGAAGCAAGGCACAATGAGGTCAAATCCACAATGTAGACGTCGTGCTCTGTAATTATCATTATCGGTGCCGCTGGGAGGCGCCGTGCCGCAATGGCTTGAGAGGGTACATATCCGAGTAATGATTCCCAGAAGTGGGCATGCAGACGGGGCTAGATGTACATGTTCCAAAGAGCGCAAATATCTGATGCTAATGTTCGTTTTAGAGTGACACCGGAAATCCTGGAATAGTCAGACATCTAGAGTCCGGGCTTTTATTAGCCTTTTAAAACCACAAAAATTTACTCTGAAGAAGCAGGCGCCGGAAAGAAGCGCGACTTGACACCGAAACAAGTGATAAAAAGGTGAAAGCCGCGCCACTCCCCAAAACTCTTCAAAATCCGAGTCCAATAATAGTTGTACCAGAATGCGAAGCTGAAATCTGAAATTTGAAAAAGGTCCATTGTGCGACATCGGCCAATCGTGTCAGGGCACCCACATCGGATTACAGTGTATATGGGGCACGCCGGGAACCTGGAATAGACATGGTGATGGTAGGGAGGCAGGCCAGAAGGTGAGACGCATGCAAGAGGTCAGAATCGAATGAAATGGATTTATATGGAGATACCTCGCTTCTCCTTGATCGTGATTCTTTTTTGGGTATGCAGGCAAGATATTCAACAAAGTATCCAGACTTCTCACGGACATGGTAGTACACTCCATTCGATATTTAGTTCAATTTGGAACCACATAACTATAGAATGTTCCCGTGGTTACTATGTGGGTATATAAGGAACTGGTGTAGCTGCTCGTAGGGCATCCATTTGCCCTAACGCGGGCCTTCTGATCCAACAGCGCAATTGCAAACCTTCATTTAAAACTCATTCTCCTTTCTCTCCGTCGAATTTTAACAGGTTTCCTCATACTATCCTTGGTTCCTTTCGACGGGTCGTGGCCTTGGTCGTGGCGACGCTCAAGCGGCATTGTACATGCATTTTTTTGAACTGTTTGTCGTAGACTACCTGTCTCGCTTCCGTTAAAACGCTTCCCTTAGAAGACAACTGCAACAATATGACATCCTTCCCATCCTCCTCTGACTTGACCATCAGGATTTGTTTACCGCGCCCTGCGTCCACACTCCACAGTCGCGCACCCAGCAGTCCTCGTCGTAGTCCCCGAACGAGATCTTCGTCAAGGACGGAACGCGGCTTTCAATAAGGGGAATTGCCTCACGTTGAATGTCCTGCCCAAAGTGCAGCTCCGGTAATTTCGACCGCACAAAGTGCAGGGTTTAAAGAGAGGCGGGTAGAACGATATCTCCGGACTCGATGAGATCCATGACCATCTGTCAGGAGTGGATTCAGTATCATTTTCTGTTCAAACACAAGAAGATCCACCATCGCATGGATATCATCATGGGTACAGGACTTGGGCCGCTCTGACGGTGGTAGAATTTTTTCAAGTTCGTTGCTGTCAAACCTGTCACGCAGGTCGGTTGACAATGTGCGTAACCGGGGAAAGAGGGAGGTAATAGTGCGAAGTATTTCGAGGCTCATGCGGAATGGAAGATGGACACCGATCGATAAAGTATCGAGAAGGACTGAGCTCTAGGCTCGTTACCAGCCATTATAACACAGAAACAATGACGAGTGAGCAGGTATTGTTTGTTATAGTAACTATTACTTTCCTCGCTCGTTAATAGTCCCTCTACTATAACGGCTGTTAACGAGCCTAACTGAGCTCCGGGAAATTGTGTTTAGGACGTCGATTGTCTCTGGAGCTCGAACCCCCGAGCCCGTTTTCAGAGACAACGCAGAGACAACTCAGTGACAGGGCGGCAGAATGCCAAGTCCAAAGGTCCTGTGAAGGGTTTAAGAATCGGAATGGTGCTTGGCGGCAGGGGACGGAAATAACGAAGATGAGTCGTCGTCGTCATTTATACCAATAGATTCAGGTCGTGGGGAGACCTCTAAGCACGCCAAAAAATGAGGGATTACCGTCGTGTCCAATGTGACGGAAATGTGGACCAGTTGTGGGAGTGACTGTCGTGCCAGGGCGGCAAGGAGCGATGCGTTGTCGATAGACCATGCGACCACCAAGGTCTGGGGCCCATCCAGGACTACGATGTCCAGTGTTTCCTGTCGTTAGGTATCTGTTGATTCCATAGGCACATACTCTAGGCCTTCAAGTTTGAAGCTGGGCCTTCCCAAATAAGGCCCAAACAGTTCATTAGCACATCGAATTGGAAACCGATGATTTTTCCTTACTCGTCTTGGTAGAGGTTTCCACCAAAGACCCCAGAGTGCCAGATACAGTCCGCATATCTGCCGATAAAGGCTGGTGGAGGAGATTTAACTGCCTACTATAGTCGTCTTCATATCGAGTATACTTGAATGGCGTGTCGCACTAACAAATAAAATCAATAGGAAAATGAACCTCGAATAAGTCATCCGGCTGAAGTGGGCGGCCGTAAAGGACTTCTCCAACCTCTTGGGCATCCTTGAACGCTTCGGTAAATGCGACATCGTTCAATGAGAGTAGCATTGAAGGCAACGCTGTTCTTGTTCAGGCTTCGCAATACGCGAGGGTCATACGCGAGGGTCAATGGACGGCGTCGGGAGGCCAAGACTGTTACGCCGGTCAGCATCTGGCGTTGCTTTACACCTTCCGAAGTCTTTGAGGACAATGGCCATCCGCAGGAAAAACCAACGGATTTGAAGTGCGACAATCAGACCGCTATTATCCTAATGAAGGATGAACACAGAGGAGCTTCCGAGGATAGGTCTAAATATGAGCAACTTGAAGCGAAACCTCCACATCTCGTTAAAGGGAGGGAGAATCCACAAAGGCCCCTGCCGTGACTCGGAAAAAGGACAGCTCGCGGTCGTGTTGAGGACGTGCCAGATGAGCGGTGACTGAGTCGTCACATGCGAACTTGCGTACCAGCCTAGTTTCCATGTCTTTTAAGGACGCGCAGCCTGAAGTACTGTAGCGATCTGCATGGCTGGAAATTGAGGCGTAACGCTGGCCTGCAAATCTGGCCTATGTGACACACGCATAACGGTGCCTCCGTTTCAAGAAATCTGTGCGTTATGAAAACACCCACTGCAAACTTCAAAGTGCAGAAAGAATGCGTCAAGATTTGGTTTCGTTTCAGCTGTAAGGCATAAGAGTAGGGTCATTTCTGGTTTCAACCTCGCTGGTTCACTGCTGCACGACTGAAATTTTTCTTCTTGTCTGGCGGGAGGATATCAGGGGGGATGGTGTGGAGCCGAGCAGGAGTAAGGAAGGCTCATGGCTCATGCGGATGTGGCGGTCGACGGGCATGGTGGCACGGGCGCGGCATCAGGGCAACGGCGACGGCGTGGCGTAGCCTTGTCCCTACGCGGCGTAGGTAAGGTGTAGGGACAAAGTGTGACGTCGGCAAGCGAGAGGGCGCCGCTACGCGCGCGCAAACAAACGCGTCGCGTGGACGCGGCGGCGGGGCGTGTCGGAAGATGCGGGAGGGCCTGAGGGTGTCAGAGAGATGCATGACGGTGTCAGAGAGAATCGGGAGCAACCGGCGTTGGTGTTTAACGTTGTACGTGGGGAGGATGAGCGGAGGACGGGCCAGTGGTTGCGGGGCCGGGCCGCCGGGGAGAGTTGGTTCTTAATATTGTTGAAAAATCCTGGTCTTCATGGGATGCTCGCAGTTGTCTTTCTTCATCTGCAAGTACTGATGTATAGTATGCTTTAAGGGCGTTACCGCAGTAGTTCATACATGCGGATCTCGTCAATCACAGATCATTCCTACATTTGTAGGATTCGCCCTTCGCAATGACCCCAGTCAAACTTACCTGGATCTGTACGCGAGCCGCTCAGTTTTTATCTTCGTGGATTTTCTGGGGTTGTATCAATAATATAGGATCAGCACAAGTATTCTGGTTGCACACGAGTATGTTATGCGTACGACCTCCGCGAAGTTCAAATGCACACCGAAACAAGAAAGTGCGAAATATACACAGCAAGTGGACGAATGGTCAAGTAATGCGCCTATAACAGTCCGTGATGTATGCAACGGAGAGAATTCAAGATTATATGGGCGTGCAGGATATTATTATTCAAAATTTAGGCTTCTTCAGTTTGTCAGGCCAGATTTGACGGTGAGAGTTTCTCAAGCTCGAGCTCGAAAGAGGTGAGGCGTTCGCTGTGCGCAATCGCCGAGTGGCTTCGCATGCTCAACAATTGCGGCCGAACGGCGTTGATCAAGGTTTCCTTCTGGTTGCCTTCAGCGACTGCCAATGCACGCAGGAGAACATAGTCTACGGACGCGTCAGAGTTATGTGCTAAAATACGATAAAGGGAAAAATACTCACATCCGTACTGGTTCTTTATCATGATCACGATGGGTGTGGCTTAGTCTGAATCTGTTGGCGGGTGCGATCAAGGACCTCGCCTTTCGATCTGGAACGTGACCTTTTTCCCACGTCCAAATCGGGTCGAGACTCATGGTTCGCATACTTCCCGGGGATCCAGGTTCATTTTAGCACTTAGAAAGAGTTCAAAGGCATTATTTATGATCCTGGAACAATTTCTGTATTCTTTGGAGGGAGCACCGGCCTAAAATTTCCTCTTTCAGTGAATAACAGAAAATTGCATGTAACACCTTCATTTTCCAGCCGATTTTGTCCGGGAAAAGAGAAACCTCCATTTAAAATGCCATGAAAATGTCTCAAGCCATAATAAAAAGGTCCCAGAAGTTTTGCGATGGCGCTATAAGGTTTGTGTCCGAATTTGGGCGTGGGAAAGCTTACAATTTCTCATCAAAAACTGAGGTCCTTGATCCGCCATGCCAGTAAAATCAGACTCCATATTAAAGTTTTATCGACTGTCATAAATCTCGTGGAGTCTGACTACAAGTGAGACTAGGTGTGGCTGTGTCCGGCTCAGAAGGAGGTGCCATGATCTCCTCAATGAGCGCGTGCCGAGACGCAGAGTCCGCATGGAGGAGCACCTTCTCGCACACGTTGGAAGCAAACTTGCTCTGGGCCATGAACAGCAAATGCCCGCGGAGTTGGGCAGCAATTAACGCCTTATCCTCCGGGCGTTGTCCATACTCGAGAATCCACTGGATCACGTAATTCTAAATCGCCGTCAACATCGCGGAAACATCGGCCAAAAAAAGAAACTCACGCCGTACTGATCCTGCATGAGACGCCAAAGATCGCTGGCTAACAATTCGTCAACACGCGGTTGCATCTGCACGTCGGGGAGATACTGCAGGCATCGCTGAAGGACCCGGTACCCAAATTGATGGAACGCCAGCTCTAAAACGTGGTCGGTGAAAGTTGAGATGAACCCGAGACGTTCGGGAGGGACGTGCTCGATCACTTTTCGAATCACCTTGTGGTTGGGAAGTCGAGTCAGTCTTGGTTAGAAAATGAATGAGGATGAAGTACATGGTTGCCGTTACGGTCCTTGACGCATCTCAGAATATGTGGTTCCAATTCGCGCACGAAGCTATCTTGCTGTTCCGGGAGGATCGACTGGATCGCCTTTCAAATGCATAAACCCCCAAAAATCGTATAGCTGGCACGTGGTTCAAGCGGAAAACTCACTTGCTGCACTACACGACATCCGTACAGGTTGCACGATAAGAAAAGGACATGACCTGCCATGATATTTGCAAGCATCGTCTTCTGCGCCCGTGTTCCGTGCTTGAACAACCTCTGAATAACCTGCTGAACCGTTAGCTGAGTTGAACAGCGAAAAGTAAGAGACCGGCTCACATAGTTACCGAATACATCTTGGATGAGGCGCAAGGTATTGTCGGGAACAATTTCATCGAATACACTTTGTATCTCTTTGCTGGACGCCTTGGGCAATTCATTCTGAATGAAGGGTGAGCCGAGTCGATCTATGCTGAATTCTACAATGGAGCCAGCGATGTCCAACAAGGCGTTCAGCTTCTGTCGAAGTGTACGGAAGTGGAGTCGAAGTGCGCTACCGATTGTGTGTGTGCTATGCCTACGTCAAATCAGCTAGGTACTGGATTCCTGGATGAGAGGCGGCGACTCACCGCCCGCATCCAGTCGACTGCGTTGGACCGTCCTGAGTGGGGGTTTGCGCCCTGCGAGTCAAAACTGAACAGGTCGCATGGCTGGATGAAGTCTGCAATGGCTTGCTCGAAGCGAAGGGACAGGAGTGCGTCGAGCTGCGGGGAGGGCCAAATATATGCGTTGGCCACAGTCGCAAGGGAGGCGACAAAGAGGGTGACGAGCATTGTCAACGCGAGAAATGCGCTGCGAGGAGGATTTTTGATAACGGAACATTTATGGAAGAAAATGGCTATTCGTTCGTCCGACTGCGGGAAGTGCCGTTGCCTGGGGGTTTGAAAAATATTCATCGTGTCGGCTTCTGAGTTGCGGAATTTGAAACAGTCTTGCAAGAAACGCCGAATTATAGGATTGGGGGTTACAATGTCAGTGGTGACAGAAAGATGGATTCATCAATTGTTCAAGGTACTCGGAAAGAATGAGAGTGAGGAACCTCGGCGATGGGCCATGGGCAGTTTTGTATTGGTTAGGAGGATGTAGCGGGGAAACAGCGGGGGGCGTATGTGTGGAACAATTATGCTCAATGTGGATGAATGCACGGCGAGAGAGATGGTTGACATACAGTGTTTTGCTGAACGTTTTGGATATAGGCCGCGTCGGCCGAAGAAGCCGACCTTCGGCCCTTAACCTTTTAAGGCAATTTTCGGTCTGTCTACCTGAAAAGTGCACTGATCATTGGATTCAAGACGATGTGCAAGTAAGAACACCATACAGAAAATGTATTCGTTGTAGATAGGACACCAGAGGTAGGTAGGATTAAATAGCATGTGGGTTTAGGTATGTAATTCGGCAAGAACCTAAGGCGTCGAGCAGGGTAGTGCGCGGGCTGGATATGTGCGCAATAGGATATGTAGGGTGTGGTGGTCTCGTGCCAGACCGCTGTGTGCGTTGTGAACCGGGGAGATCGTGGCGAGATGGCGAATACGATGCTTCAGAGCGGCGTTGTCAGTTGTGGGGGGTCAGGATGGAGCCGGGATTCACGTGGACGGAAGAGGGATTGGGGCGGGGTGATACCGCGATGAGCATGCAGGCGGCGGTGCTCGGAAGCGAGATTTGTGTCGCGAGTCGCCGTGAGCGCGGGCATGAGCTTCGGGCGGCGGAGAGGGATTGCGCTCGCTGGAGATGGTTGCGGTGCCGGGAGGTGATGAAGGCGGCGTGGACGATGGGAAATCGCCGGCGCGGCCGTTGCGCAGGCCACTGGTCGTGCGGGTCGTGTTTGTGACATGCGGCTTCGGGCAGTGGGATGGAATGGTGCTGGGGATACGTTCGAGCGAGTTCGTTGAGCAGGGAGGGTGGTACTGCGCCGGACCTGCTCATTGGGTGGGAAGAGGTGCGAGGGGAGCAGTGGCTACAGCGAGCGTGGATGCGATTGGTGGTCGTCGTCGTGCTTCGCCTCGGCGGGTACGTGGATAAGCACGGTGGCGATGAGCAAGATGACGTTGAGCGCGGTGCGGGCCGTCAGGTGTGTGGATGGGCACGGCGGCGATGGGCACAGCGGCGGCGCGAGTGAGCAGGGCGGCGGGGCGGATGAGCACGGCGGCAGCGCCAATGGGCGCAGCGGTAGCATTGAACGGAGGGCGGGCCGAAGGCGCACAGGGTATGGATGAGCGCGTGGACGGCGTGGATGGGCGCGTGGTGGCGTAGCGTAGGGCGGGAGGCGTAGCGTAGCGTATGGCGGCGATGGGCACAGCGGCGGCGCGAGCGAACAGGGCAGCGGGGCGGATGAGCACAGCGGCGGGGCCGATGGGCGCAGCGGCGGCATTGAGCGGAGGGCGGGCCGAAGACACGCAGGGCATGGATGAGCGTGGGGGGCGGCGTGGATGGGCGCGGGGTTAGCGGCGGCGTGCTCACCATCACGGCGGAGCGGTAGGGACGGAGTAGCATAGGACGCGCGGAGGCGTAGAGTAGGACGTAGTGTGGTAGCGTTGGAGGCGATAGGGGCGCAGCGTGTAGCGTAGGGGATGGGCGGCAGAGGTGAGCGGGTGGTACTGGTGCGCATGGGGGCGGGCAGCGGCGATGTGGTGTGGGATGGGCAGCGGCGTAGCGCGGGGCAGGCGGCGTAGCATAGCGTAGGGCGGGCGACGGAGAGCGGGCATGACGTGCACGTCGAGGGCGTCGTGGTCATACGACGTGGGACGGGCAGCGGCGTAGCGTAGGGCGGGCGGGCGGCGTAGCATAGCGTAGGGCGAGCGACGGAGAGCGGGCATGATGTGCAGGTCGAGGTCGTTGTTGTTGTGTGACGTGGCGTCGGCAAGCGAGAGGGCGATGCCACGCGTGCACAAACAAACGCGTCGCGTGAAGTTAAGCGGGAGGTTAGGGCGTGTAGGTCATGTAGGGTTAGGCGGGAGCGGGGGTAGGTTCGGGGCAGCGGCGGGGCAGCATGTGCGAACGGGCCGAGTGCGCGGAGTGGACGTGATGGAGATAGGGGAGGTAGGTACGCGTAGGTTAGTTAGGTTGGTTTGAGGAGTAGGTTGATGGGAGCCGGTAATGCCGAAGTAGGTTGGTTATGTGGGGGAGAAAATGTAGGTTGAGGCGTGTAGGAGTTGGCAGGATGCATGCGCGGGGTGGATGTAGGTTGGAAACAGCGCAGGTTATGGAATGTAGGTTGGTTGCTCAAAGATAGGGGTGGGGTGAAAAAGGAAGTAGGTTAGGTCTTACCAGGCAGCTGCATAGGGGCGCGTAGGTTCGCGTTGGTTTCGGGAGGTGCCGGATGTAGG
The DNA here is from genome assembly GCA_029378395.1 of Mycena leptocephala. Classification (NCBI taxonomy): domain Eukaryota; kingdom Fungi; phylum Basidiomycota; class Agaricomycetes; order Agaricales; family Mycenaceae; genus Mycena; species Mycena leptocephala. Next base: position 63,111 of record JARJLF010000257.1, on the reverse strand, counting down.
TCGGCAGCCGTCGGCTTTCTCCGAGATGACGCCGGCTCAGTGACGTCATCAACGTAGGCTTTTGTAGGTTGGCAGAAAAGGCTTGTAACATGCTTACCGTTAAGAAAAAAAATAAGGTATGGGTATGAAAAATGACCCTATCACCTCAAACTACCTGATTGGGTAGGTTTCGGGGATAGGTGGTGATTTTCTAGCTTGTTTTTGCAGTAAGATGTTTTTGAAAGGAAACCTACGCAAAACCTGCCCGTTTTGGAAGGTACCGTAGCGTGGGAATGGAGGGGGGTAGAGGTGAGATCTTTTTTGGAGGAGGTTCAGATTCAAAAATGAAGAAGAGAATGTGCACACTAGATCATAGGTAGCCCATTGAAATACCCAGATATGAGAAAGTAAACGTTAAACAAAAAAAAAAGGCGGAATAACGCTAGAATCTTGGGTCGTGAACAAATTGATGGAATGCCAAGGACGGTGTTTTTCGGTGGGTGGCGGATTCGGGGCATTCAGCGCTCCTCGGCGGACAGCGTATGATTTGGGGAGGAGAGGCCGCCGAACAAATAAGGAAGCAGCGCATCGGGGTCCTACCTTGCGTTATATAAAAGACCAGAGGGTCTGGCCGTAAACGGGATCATAGCACTGGACGAATCTTGGGCGGAATTGGTACAGACGTGGAGGGTGTACATGTTTGCCTGAGATCAGGCCGGTGCAGACAGATAAGGCAGCGTGGTATGGAGAGAATTCGGCGCCGAGAGTAAGGCAAGCGGTCAAAAGGGTAAGAGTGGCGACGCACTGAATGTATCGTTTGAGAGCAAAGGGCCTTGCATGCGGGGATCGTGCAAAGCATCAGTCGAGGCTGGGTACGGCGGTGCAACGATACACAGGAGGATTATGCCCGGAGAGTCGGACTGCGGTCCCGCTGAAATTTTTTAGGGCGCATCCGTTTTGACCCTCCAACCGGGACGGCAAACTAGTAGTTTGGCCGGTGTGGACGGTAAATGGGAAAGAAAAAGGACTGACCTGCAAAAAGTATCGATGCAGCGTCAATTGTGTCAGACAGCGACGCGGAAATGAACAGTGGCGGTAGTGGCCAAGACGGCATCGCGGGATGACGGGGTGGGTACTAGAGAGCAGGTAAACACATCACCCCCACAAAATCATTTCTTACACACCTTACAATTTTCCCACTTCATTCATGCACAAAAATTCTTCCATTAAACACTAAAGCTCCCGCCGTTAACTGGCGCAGGCGATGAAACCGTTTCCCCCAGTTTGTAATACTTAGAGTACACTTAAATTGGGCCAAGAGACTTTCTGTGCAGTGTTGTTTGGTCACAGGAAAACCGGAGGCCGAACATTGCTGAATAACTGATGACTAGTTTAGTTTATTCTCGTTCCCACCCATCAAGGATCCCCAATCCAGCCTAGCTTCAACAATTCCCCAGCAGGCATAGTCAGTTCAAGCATCTAGAAGAAGTGATGGTCTGGGAGATGAGAAATTTGAATACAATGCAATATGATTCTCTTCTGCTGCGCTTGAAAGACATGTAAAACTTGTGCCCGAGATAGCCCAACCGGGGGTAGTATGTAACGAGGTCAGGAATTATATATGATTAATTGTGCCCATAAAGCAAGCAACTTGCCCACAGAGTCTTGTCTACTGAAAAATTCTAAGATTAGGGAGATCGGGGAGATTCTACAATTGTACTTCTGAGTTCGGATACCAGACAGTCAGCGAATAGATTACGCTAGATGGAATACAGGAATGCGATTCACACCTATTTTACATTTATTTCATGGCGGATCTTGGAGCTTGAGTCTACGTCTGTCAGCCTTGGCCTCTGTTTAATTCTTGTTGCTCGGAAAGTCCAATTTCTACCCTGGCATTCTCTCTTTCCGCAGCCAATTCAAAATCTTGATCATCGGCGGTTGCTTCCTCTAACGGCTGGGGCGGTCGAGGATCCTTGAAGCGGATTACATCAAGCTATGTGGAGTCCAGGTCTTCCGTGCGCATAGGTGGAGGAGCGCCTGCGCGCTGGAGATTGAGCCCGAGGCGTGCGATAAGAGTCACTGATAACCTGCAGCAGATACAAGTAGATGTAAGAAGAGAGTTAGGGACGAAGCAGATAACCGCACGAGGTAGTCCACCATGTCAGACAACCTGCAGTGAGAATCTATAATTCGGGTTAGAATTTTCAGTCAGAATTTTCAGTCGTCATTCAAGGTCAGGAATGGGGAACACACATCGCCGAACTAAATACATTTTGGTGAGTGAATCGAAAAGGCAGAAAGAATATGGTCACACACGTAAAGTGTGAGTACGTTCGCCAAATTGGCGAGTACGATAATTCTAGGGCAAGTTAATCACTTAGCCTCAAGGCGAACTCTTAAGAGCCTACCCAAAATACATCGCGCCTTGAAGGCGACTGAATCAACAGACGACGTAATCCAAGCGGAATTTCGAAATACATACCGTCTTTCATCATCCGTTTTATTAATGAACCCTCCACCAGCTTCATTATCTTGTGGTCCGCGTATGCGCGATACGCAGTTAAGCCAAAAATGAGAGTATCGGTGAGAAGCCTATGATAAAAAACATCAGTATTACTTGAGACACTGGCAGAGGAATTCGGAGCTACGCACTGTACTTCCCACTCTCCTGCGAATGAAGAATTCGATTGGTATAAGAAACCGGGCGAGTAGTGTACGCACGGAGGGCGCTGTGAAGTCGTTTGGTTATTTCAGGAACGGGGAAGTCGAAAGCAAGTACTCACGTTGCTCGCGGGAGAGCAGTATCACATCCGGTCAAATTTAGCGCCGGCGCCGTTAGCATTCCCGGTTCACCGAACTTGATAAACGTCCACTAAAAATGAATTTATTTCCAAGAGCAGACTAGAGGGAGAAAACAAACCAGGCCGAGTGCAACTGAGATGGCTGATATAATCAACATCGGCACCAGCACCCTTCGATCGAATCCATACATCGCCAATACACGAAGGCCAAGAGTGGCTGAGCAACAATATAGTCAAGGCAGGATCCTGAGAACGTTAAGGAGAAATAGCCGCACTGTCAACCAATGCCTCTTGCAGAAACATGAGCCCTTCGAGAGCATGCTCCATCCTCGAGCACCTTGTTGCCATATGAAGTTCAGAACTCAATTGTATGGACACACAACACACACCTCTAGGTTCAGAAAGTCATCTTCAGAGTCCTTCTACACTGGCATACGAACAGCGTACCTCAGGACTTCAATTCCCGAAATGGAATACGAGCATCACACAGCTGCACGCCAGTGGGATATATCTCACAACGAGAAACCAAAGGGCGCTGGGCCGCCGTAGTCGTCGTTGCCAGATGAGCCCGACCTCCGAGCCGAGAGTCAAGGCATGGTCGTAGATCAGGATAACTGTATATGACGCCACAGGCAGAGGTTATTAGAGTTGAGAGAGGCAGCAGGAATATATGACACACCGAAGCCACAGAGGAACATATAACGGGATATCCGGCTGAAATGGAAGTAGGAAACATTGTCTCGTCGAAGGGGCTCAAGGAGGAGGAACTTACTGGTCCCATGCGAACGTAGCATAGTCCAACCCACCCATAGAATCTGACTCTGCCATTGCGAAGAGGGAAAGTTGAGTGCCTCGCTGAGGCACGCATTTGTTATACTAGCGCGTCTAACGACAGCTTCTCTCGAACGGGATAGGAATTCCTCCGAGTGATCCCAGGCACGGGCAGGATGACAGCGGCCCGTGCCTCATGTATTGAATTACACGTGCGCCTGTCAACGGTTAATTGGATATCAAGGTGGCCGAGCTCAGCGGCCACATAATAAGCCTTGGCGACTCGGAGATCTTTGGGGTGAATTTAAGCTGTCAAGGATTATCATTACGAGAAGTAGGCACTTGTAAGTCCCCGGTTCTATATCGATGTCCAAAGAATGGTGTGTGATGCAACAGGGAAGAAGGATAGTGCCCTCAGGCTCTAGATTTAGCGAGTGGAATGAAGAATACTCAAATACCGAAGAGAAATTTTCAGCGGGCGTTTACAGGCCCCACTTCGAAGCTCTTCGGACTTAAATTGCGATTTACTGCGTCGGTAATCTCGTCTGGTTGTCGTCGTCAAATGTCGCCGTCGCGCTTATTCCCTGCCGTCAATGCCGATGAAAAATATCATTTACAAACGGGCCGATCCCTGAATCCTCTTGAAACGAAAGAGATACTGATAAAACAAGACTGGCGTGATGTAGAGTGAGTCACTCAGGGACCTTAACTCTATGATGCGATGATAATCTTGCAAAGTTCCTAGCACGGGTTATGTTTAGGAAACTTGGTTCTCAATGAGATGTATGGGAGGAATCAGACCTTACCACAAGAAACTAAGAAAGATAAGGGAGTCTTGCTCTATACCTTGTCATTCTTACTAAAAAAGCACAGTTTAAATGAGCTCGTCTTTCATTCTAGCTGTCAAGTAGACACTTCTCACCTTTTTAGAAGCATCATGGATCTGTCAGATTATAGATACATGCACTCCAGAAAATGCGATGTTTCAGGGCCCTCGAAAACGCCACTGATATTATTGAGAACAAGGCCTGGCTCATCCCCAGGCGCAGTCCAAATCCGGGACATGTGCTGTGTCTCTTTCCCCCATCATCACCTCGCCGTCCACAATTTTTCTTTCGCCCGTCGATACGGCGTCCAAGAATTATCTACGCGTCTAGCAATCCCCTGGCAAGATCTGGCGAGTATCAAGTTGGCCACAGGACGGAGCATCCTAACCGAGAACAATGCAAAGCTCAATTGCAACTCCAAGGGTATTTTAATAATGTTAATCTGCTTTATTCTGCTATCCAGAAGGGCGAAGCGAAGGCTCTTCTTGTCGGTAATAACCGCCGCGATGAACCATCAAATCTCGTTAGAAGATCGGTGGAGTTTTCAGTATAGTTTCGGGAGGACGCAGCAGCGTAGTGCGGGCGCGATATCGCTCCACCGGCGCACGGTGTCAAATTCCCAGTGTAGGTGGTCAGAGGCGAGTGGAAGGCCGGTACGCGGGCCCTGTATGAGGGAGAGTGAGGAGAGGCCGGTGAGAGTTTAGTGCGTCGTCGAAGGCTACGAAAAAATCCTGTACTTGGAGATCAGATCCACAGAATTTCTCTCGTGAGCGATGAAGACTACCTCGAGTTCGACAGGCATAATCGCATACGCGACGTTCCGGAAACTTAGTGACGAGAGCTTCGGGACGTGTTTTGCGATTGAGGAAAGGATCGCGACGTCCCAAACCACAGTCGCATTGTGCACCTCACAAAGCTGCGTCCAAGAATCCGCGATGGCGCCGAAGAGTGCATCGGGAGGTGTTCCGTGGCAAGGGTCCCAGAAAGGAATGGTGAGAAGCGCGCGACCCAGGAATAACGGACAGCGTGATTATGTCCGGCCCACTGAATATCTGCAGATCTGCAAGTGGAAGCGCTTTCGATATCGAGGAAGCGGAAACCGAGTCGTCAGGGACGGAATCTATAATTAATTGAATGGGATTGGAATGGAGGCGCAGAAAGGGGAATGTATCAGCGCAGAATGGAATCGCGCATTGACGAAGGCGCGGAAAGTGCATATCGGGGAGAGCCGCGAGGATGTGAGATGAAGACTCAGAGTTCGTCTAGAGACGTGACATTGCGGAAGGCGGCCCCCATAAGGTGCCCAAAGGGCCTCAACATGAAACCGGCGTCGAAGTCCCTGGCAGGCATCGTCAAAGCGGAGGTTGGAGGAAATAAATGCACGTATGTAGCACTAGAAAGAAATGCGCCGCGCGAGTGTTGAACATTAACACTTTGAAACAGCCCACTGCACGAACAGGTTGTCGAGCCTGATATATACAGCGAAGGCAGACGCCGCGGATGCGGCGTTCCTTTGTGCCGTAAATTTGAAAGATGGGAGTAGCGAGCCGTGGGGTTTTGCCTTGGGCCCTTTTTTGCTGCTAAAGGTCACGGAACGCCCTGGATGAAGGGGAACAGTGGCCGGTCGACGCCCCTGGCTCACTGGAGTGTAATTTTAAATAGACATCTTTTCTCAAAAAATGGAGACATACAGATTGCTCCAGCTGAAAATGGATCAATGTTGGCTCGGGGACGGGCAGCGGGTTTGGAATATTCCGGGATGTCCAAGTCGTCATCCAAATCTCCTTGGTGAGGATCTCAGCCTCGCTCTACTTTGTCCAGATTTTTTGTCGTACTCAGCCTCGACAGTGTAATCCGACCTGGCTTGAAAGCGCTTCTTGCCGGCAGTTCCCGTCTGCCATTTCGGAACATCGTAGATTCCCTTGGCCTTCTTGCCTAGTATTTTAATCCCAGAATGTGGTGCCAAATTCCGGTGAATTAAGGCCCCGAACCCCTGGATCTTGGCGGTAGGGTTTGCAGGCTCGAATAGCGCAGGGGGTTGGTGGTTCTGCGGGATGAGATAACTTACATCTTGTAAAATGAGGAATCGCATCTCAGAACTCGGACTGACGCGTGAGTCGAGTACGAGTACGGGTGCGAGCGGATACCAGCGGGATCGTTCGTATTGGCCGGGGACGTAGTCCGGAACAGCACTGGACGGCTTCTCGCTCCAGTCGGCCATCGCATCGGACCAACCTAAATTCCACCCGTCGTCGTTCAGTTCACCGTGCGGTCAAAGATCAAAGAAGTGAGGAAAGGCCCGCACCTCCACCCATGCCACCCGCTTCGGTAGTCTGCAGACATCTGCCGGTTCCACCACCGGTCATGCGGTTGGTAATCCCGTGGGTGTTCTGGGTACGGGCAAATTAACCGGCGTGCTTTCCAGTCGGGGGGAGGCTAATCGTACCTCGTGAGTGACGATGTCGTTCTCAAGAGCACCGTCGCGCTCGGGGTTAGTAAGATCCCACAGGAACATGCCTTGAAAACAAAATTGTAATTGTAAGTGAAGCCTACTTATAGTCTGCTGCGAAACAATAACGTACGCATGGCTCCCGACTGCCCACTACAACGCGCATTCAAAGAAAGAAGAAAAGAAAGAAAATTCAGTTCTACCGCGAAAGAATGGGGGAGAAAAGGGACGCACTCGGGCGGAGTAGAAAAGTCGGTGTTGTCGATCCCCGCCGAGTTCTGGACGGAGATCGTAACGCGGTCGTTGCCCGCACCGTCCTTGCCGAAGTTGTTGTTCTAGGGGCAGGTAGGTAAGTATGATTTCACCCCTAGTGAAGTTAGGTGCAAACCTGGAAGTTGAAGGCGGCCTGAAAGCTCGAGAGTTAGTCAATGCTCAGCCAAGCGAAAGATCAGGTGGAAGCCTACCTCCCTGAATCCATACCGGTACCTAATCAAATCAATCGGAGAGAGAAAAGGGGCGGGAGGCGGGCTTACGATAAATCGTGGATGGTATTCACAATGTAGAAAGCATTAACCTTGCAGCATCCACATTGGCAGTCATCGTCGGCGCGGTGGCCGCATTCTGCGGGTAGTTGAACACGAGGCCGGCAGCGAATTGGCGGTTGGGGCGTCTTTGAAGGAGATGGAGTTGTTCCCGCTGTTACCGGTACACTGTAAGACTAGGGGACTGAATAGAGGAGAGGAGATACATACACGGTTGTTCTAGGGAAATGGAAGGATCAGCAAGACGAAAAGAAACTTACCCAGATAAAGGAAATAAGGGCGAAGGTGCTTACGTCGTGGTCGTGGTACCATCAGAGTGTCACCCATTGAGGCTGTGATGTCTTGCATTGAGTCCCCTGTAATTCTCTCATGAAGCCAACATACCTAGCAAGATAGAGGATTGCACAAGATCCGTCAATTCATAATCCCCGTGAAAGGGTTGGTGGTAAACTCACCAAGCGTATCCTGCAGGTTAATTACAGTCTCGAATCCCTGTGTCAGGATCTCCTTCTGGATGGGGAGGGCCAGATACTACAGCACCAAATCTGACATCAGTCCCACGTCCCTCAAAAAGCAAGAAACAATAAAAGAAGTGTACCGAGGTCTTAGAAACGAAGTCTGTAACCGACAAAACCTCCACGGCGTGCGCGTCGACAAACGCCTCCAACCGGGTATTAGTCTCCTCGTTCTCGATTGCATTACATGCGTGAGGTGGACAGAGCCGTCCTCTAGCGCGAGGAATTCGAGGGTGGGAGGGTGGTCGTTGAATTTACCGTCGAGCGCGTCCTCGGCGGCGACGATTGCATCCTCGAGGGAAACGGTGGGGGTTGAGGGGGAGCCGTTTGCTGGAAATAAAGATATGGGATGAGAGAGGAACTCCAATGAAGAGATGGAAACGAAGGATGAACCGATGGCGACCACCTGGACGCAGCATTGAGATACCGAAAAAATGGAAAGAGTAAATGTCGGATCTAAACAAACACACCTTGTCGTACGATGTTGGCCACGGCATTTCCAATGGGGATGCCATCCTATCGGAGAGCAGGTCAGAATGAATGTTGGTCGTAGAATGATATAATATCAAGATACTCAGAATCGTCCGACGTACAAACGCGTGGTCAGATACCTCTCCAGCGAAGCCGCTCTTGAAAGTAACGGCACCGGCTGGAAGATTGAGGTGCGACTCGAGGACGCGATCGTCCTGTCCTCAAGGCTGACGTCCTCGCGCTTCTGCAGGGGGTGGTCGAGACCCTCCCCGAAAGTCCTGATACACATGGTTGGTTCAGCGAATGCAGCAGATCACAGCGTTTACTCGCTGACCTGGTAGGTCGACTCGAATGGAAGGTATTGAGCTGCAAACCACGGCCGACGATCTTCAGACGGTTGATCGCGTGCTTCAGGGAAGCCGGCGACGGGGCGGCGAGCCCGGATGAGGCGTATAAGATCGCCAGAAACACCGAGGCGAAGAACTTGTTGAAGGCGACCATGTATGTAGCGCAGCGGGGATGCGTAGGCAATGTTGAGGCAGAACTGGGTTTTAAGCTGAGTCTTCGCGCCGGCTGCGACACCACATGATAGAACGATAAGATAGAAGACGGTAACGTCGATTTTCAGTTTGGGGGAGGTGCCTCTCAGCCGCGCGCCTGAACCTCAGCTGAGGAGGAATTGTCGCACACCAGTGGGATTTTGAGGACGATAGGACAGCCAAGACTGGGTGGATGGAAGACGCTCCATGTGAAGGTGACTCGACCAACATACCTGTGGGAAGCTAACAGCCAAAAATTGCATGATTTTCGGGGCGGAATCCTCGGCGGAGAAAGCAGCATCGAGATTCTGTATATTCGAATGATGATAGCCTCGATGGCTCTTACTCGCGAAATGCCGCGCATCGCGTGGTAACACCTCCCGTAGCACCGTGAACCAGAGTTCGAGATAAATTTCCAGTATTTTAGTGCTCATGCGGTTCTGCAATAACAGGGAAGATGCAGCTAACAGAGGGTGCGCGCTGGGGGAACATTCGCCGGGAACTACGGCGACGACCTCGGGTCCAAAAATTCTCGGGTGATTGTCTCTATACAGAATGGTCAATGGAACGACGAATACGGCAAGGGAGATCGTAATCACCGAGGGACGAAAGACCCAATGCAATGCTGGTTCATTGCATACACGAGCATTGCAGATGAAAATATGAGTCGCAATGGGGCGCGTGAAAGAATCATGTGGCAGAGTAATTACAGATTGTAATCTTATATTCTCGGTCGAATTGAAGTGGAGGAAAAGAAAATGGATGGAGCTTGGAGAATGAGAACGTCAAAAAACGATGGAAGACAAAGGCTCTTGAGACGCACGAATGAATTCTCCCAGGAGACTGTTATCCTCATTCGCTGCGCCCACAGATAAGTGACACCGGATCCAGCGCGTTCCTGACAACTGTGAGCGATCCATAGGGCGCGCTTGGTTGCTCGGATACCAGCAAAGCAGCCGAGTGAGCCACAGCTGGCGAGTGACGTGCATTTGCGCGCAACGCGCGTCCCATACCTACCGGCGGTGTAGGTAAGCGGGTGGGGATGTGATGGGAGCGCGTGCATGGTGGAGATTCGAGTTGGAAGTGCTGGAAAGGGTTTGACTATGTAAAGAAGGGGACTAGAAAAAGAGGATTAACGAAAAGAAGAGAGACGACAGGTGCGAACGAAGCCCCGGAAGGGTTAGAGGCGGAGAGAAGCCATGACTGAAGCACACAGCCACAGGGAAAGCAGATCGTCGTCCCTGATGGGGGACAGGATCTGCAAATGCGATCCCCGCCTGCGATACTGAGCCCACTACCCGGTTAAGAGAATGGAGGAGAGTGCGGAAGAAAAGATGGAGGAAGAACAAAGTAGGAGAACAGACTCACCCCTGCAGCATGCCAACCCCCTCCCACCGCGTTCCCAGAATCACTTCTTTCTCTTCGTATGTCGTTCCGCGTTCCCCTGGCTTGTGCACAGTGGGTGGTCGTTTGCTAGGCTCAGCTTTCGCATATACGCGGATAGCCTGCTCGTCACCGCCGGCGTACGCACGACTGGCACACGGGGGCCCATGTGGAAGGGCGGTCTGAGTGTCTATATGTATGTGAGTCCGTAGCGTGCGTGAATGAAGCATTGTGATAGACGGAAAGGGTAAAGAAAGGCGTACCGAAGATGCGCTTGCGCGGCGGAGAATCCTTCGCGGGCGAGCGGAGCAGCTAACAGGAGATCGGGCGGACTCGGAGGGCAATTTCAGAGCAATCGAAGTTCATGGCTGTACCAAAATCATTCAAGGAAGTTCTTTGTGGAGGAGACCTGGACACCGCCCGTGATTGAAAACGAGACAGTGACTTCGCGTTGCTCTGGAGTTCGGGAGGGCAAACAAAATACATGCCAGTGGGTTCTTTTCGAGGAATTATTGAGGACGAAAATGAACACAAAAAGGGTGGCCCGTTGTGTGAGATGGTGGATCGAAAGCAAGAGGCGGAATTGCGGACCGCACGCCGATTGCTTGCTGATGCGTCGCTGCATCGCCATCGGCGCTTCTCTCACTGTAGAGAGAATGCGCAGTCGGAACCATTGCGTCGACATCCTTGATCCGACTGCGGTCGCACAGTTGAATGGACTGCGAACATATCCTGGATCCAACTGCGAGCTCACAGTCGATCCGACTGCATTTTGGCCATTTTGGCTCTTGGATCAACTGTTAGCTCGCAGTTGGATCCAGGGCCTCTCCGCAGTCGGATCCAGCGTCTCCTAGCAGTCCATCTGGTTGCACTACACATCCTCGCTTTGACTGCCAAAAACCAATATATTATCCACCATATAAGTACATGTCCGCTATAATCTACAATCCGCTATCCAATCCTTCCATCCTGTTTGGGATTCTGAAACCCCAGTCAATATACCACAAAGTATAAGGTTCATGAGACTCACGTACCTCGAGTATCGTCCGTCTCCTGCTAAAAAGAATATAAGTCAGCGTGGTTCTCAAAATAATGAATAGGTATGGATCGCCCTGAGCACTGAGAAAATGACCAAGATTCGAGTGTATGTCATCTGGATACTTGTCAGTGAGCATGGGATTGAGGAACAGGAATAAATGCGCACCAGAGTATCAAAAAGACAGTAACGAGAATATCATCTAGAAAAAATAAAGCCGAGTCGAATCAACGAATGCGGTAAATGCTCGCAAGAGTTCACCATGAAAGAAATCGTCGTGAATCTACTTGCATGAGCCAATTAAAAGAAGGCATCAGGCTCAAAGTCGGTAACGCACCGTGAAGAATGATAACAACATCCGCTAAACTCCGCACCAGACAACCTCGGTCGACAAGTCAGTAAGTGGCCTCCCACGACAACTAATTTTTCTCACCGAGAGGCAAGGGCGCGCGTGTAATACACCGATGCAACACATCAGCGAGGAACTTACGCCCGAAAACCAGGAGCCACTTACCGATGGCGAAGCGGCCGACGGGCATCAGCTCAATCTGCCAGAGTATCAGCTTTTGCACGAATCAATGGCACCAAGGCACACAACCATTCTGCAAGACCCTGCGAGAGACCTGTGTGGAAGAGTAAGCGTCGCCCAATTAGACGAGTGAGAAATACGTACCAGACCGTCCTCGATCCTCAAGTTAGCGGCCAATGAAACGCCGCACGTGTGAGACCTGAGACCGCGAAGCCTCAGTGATGACAAGCGACTTGCGTAACGTCCAGATCCAATCGGCATGGTATTCAGTGGATACGATGACCAACTCGTGCAAAGAAACGTCAAAGAGATGCACGGAGCAAAGAAAAATTGAGCGACATACATTTAATCTGCTTCACGGAACATCCGACTATAGACAGACATTAGCTCACATTTGAAGTCATTGAAATGAATAGGATAGAAAAGAACAAAAAGGACATACCAAATAGACGTTCTCGAGATTTTAGGATGATCAAGAATCGTTCGTTAGAATCTGCCTGAACGGCCACTTCAATCTCAAAAAATCGTGATAGAACTCGGAAGCGCACCGTAGAGTTTGATATCGAGCTAAGATGATGAGCTAAGACAAACTCGATCGACATCAGCAACGCTCGTTAGGGCAATGCCCCGCAGAACAATTCGGCGACAAAGTACATCAGGAAAGCTCAAGGCACCAACTGAAGACCAACTTACCCATGTCCAAGTTGGCAACGAGCTTGCGGGTCAAGCTGGAAGAAAGAATTTGTCCAATGTTTGCCAAATCCGCGACTCGAAGGCGTGGTACTCACCTATTCATGACGCCTCATGCAAAGGTGAACCATAAATAAAGCCAAGTGAGTAAAGTGATAAGAGAAGATGACGTAGACTTTACTAACCTGAATGGCGATAAAAACCAGAACTGTGGAAATGAATGAGGCTAAAAGGCTGATTGTTTGAGAAGGGCGACATACAATCGAAGACACATCACTGAGCGTGCTCCACGAGAAGAGCATTCCAAACCAGTATCGAGGAAGTGCGAGGAATAATAATTAGAAGAACACCCGAGGCGGAGGAGGACGAGACGGACCTACAATATTTCTGCGGCCATCGTCTCGACCACAGCATGCAGACATTATCGGCCTTGAGCCCTTCCCGCAGGTCCTGAGCGTCGTGTCAGGAACAGTCCATGTGCAAGATAGAAACAATAAATGAGGAGGGAAGGTACTCACGCACCTTCAGTTGTGCAAGCTCGATGTGCACGGTGTGCTCGTTCTGGATTCTACCAGCATATTTCACAGCCTAGTCGGAGCAGGAACAATGCGACTGTAAAGCACATCAGCGATGGGTTCGAGCACGCAAAAGAAGAAACTACTTACTAATCCACCCTGTGGTAAAGAAAGTATTCAGTGTTGATAAGAGAATGCAATGAAAAAGGCATGATGCTCCCCGCGACATCGAGGAACCAGTACAAGCCCATTGGAGGGAGTCGGCATCGTCCGAATGAGCGATTTAGGGGCCCATACGCGGGTCCTGAGTCTTCGAAATCCACAGAAAACAAGTCGTGCGGGAGGTCGCCCAGGGTAAAAGTAAAGTGTCCATGAGGAAAAGTATTCAGACACATTCAATGAACGAATAAAAAACTTTGGACATAACTTTTGTACTACGCTGGTGATAGGAACAGACGGCTCTGAAACAGAAGAATGAGAACGACTATGGTCGAGGAAATAAGGGTTCACATACAGTCACAGTACACAAGCATGAAGGTAAAACAAATCTAAAGCAAACGAGGCAAGAAAGGCGAGGGAGTTAGTGCAGATCAAGAGAAAGAAGAGGAGGCGCACCTGCAGGCGGAATGAAGACGCTGCTGCTCCACGCCTGGAGCGGGACGATGGCCGTGGCCGCATCCCCGCGCGCCATGAAGATTGCGGCCCGCGTTGATCGCACCCATGGATATGTTATCTGGTCACCACGCTCTGAGAGCGGAGGGGATCAACGTTGAGAAAATCTGTAGGACAAATGCACGCCGACTTACCCCCGCCATGCATGTCGTTTGACACTGCACGTCCGTTACGACAGTCGAGCCTCCAGAAGTGTGCACAGGACGGCCTTTGCCGCGCCGCCGAGCAGCCCAGCATCTCAAGCAGGCTGTTTAGTGGGATAGTGGGAAAACGTCGCGGTCGTGCATGGGCCAGAGCTGCGTTCCACGATGACGGTCAGTGGCATCGGTGAGGGGGTCGCGGTGGATGTGCTCTTCGATCAACTGCGAGGTCAGCTTCATAGCGTCGGAGCTGCCATGCGGAGAGGAGTTGGCGTGCACAAAGGAGATGGTCGGGCGGGCGATGGGCGTAGACTGAGGCTGGATTAAGATGACTGGCTGCAGGCGTACGAAGAGTCACGCACGGTCTCCTCGTCTGCGGAGAAGAGGGTGCTGCTTGATGCCTGCGTTGTTGAGATTCTTGACGGGCCAGTCGTGCCCCCGAGTATGTTGCCGCAATCCGGCATACGAAGGCGAGGGCGTCGAAAGTCCGTTAAGAGTGAGTGTGCGTCGCGTCTGGCCATCATGGTTAGCAAAGACGTAAAGAGAGCTAAAGGGGAAGATTGGGGAGGGAGATGAGAGAGGGTGGGAGGATGGAGGACAAAGGAAGTAGGAAGATCGGCATGGTCAATGAAGCAGAGGAAGGGGCGTCGAAAAAATGGCGACAACGATGACTGCGCACACACCTGCCTGTGCCCAGCCATTATTCATGTATCTCCATCTCCCATAACCTGCGCGACAACTGGGGACCATCAAGCCGGTCAACAAGCTGCTGCCGCAAGAGAAGTCTGAGTGGGGGCACTGATGGCGTGCGATAAGCACTTACAGGGATTAAAACACGTCCGTAACACGCGTCAAGGTCATCTGAGATGCGTTTAGAAATGATTACAAGCGTCTGAAAGGTCCCCGTAAGCTGCGGGATAGCTGGTTGATAGACCCTAGAACACGCACCTTTCGAGCCGTCTTTTTTTGGATTTGAGCAGCCTCCCAAACCTTCTGAGTTGTGAAGGGTCGCGCATTGAGACACTAAGACGCGTTTAAGGACGTCAAATAGTCGCGGAGGGCAACAAAAAAGAACTCACGCGTCGTTCTTTGGCCGACATCTGATCATGGAAGATATCGGTGTGCAGGGCTCAAAAGCGTGTCAAAACGCGGGTGGGGGCAAGGTACATGAGGCGAATCCCAATGATGATGCCCAGAGGCCACGAGGAAGGGCCAGAAAGAAGCGGCGCGTGACATAGTGGCGGTCGAGAGCAAAGGAGCGCGTCGCGTAAACAACAACAAACACAGACATTTCGCCGCAAGAACTGTGCTCATATATTCCTCACTACATCTTTTGACATCTCAGCACGTCCAAATCGGTCAGATACAGTGAGGAATGTTCTCCGATTATCTATACTATTATTTATGGGACCCCGTGTAGTACAAACAGCTTTGCGCACACTCCAATCCAGCCAACTCGACGAACATTACATGGACAAGTATACATTTCTTGCAGTTGAGGAATACAGCACTACTTGATACACACCAAACAACCACTGAATACACGCGGAAAAGTTTATACATCCTCTGTACTCTTGCATTAGGCTCCAGAATGAGACGGAAAGGAAAACGACTGACCATTCTGAGGGTTACTCCTGGTAGAGCGTCTGCTGGGCGTAGGCTTGGCCCCTTCTCTCTTCACATCCTTCCCTTTCTTCTCTTTCTGCTCTTTCTTCTCTTTCTTCGGGCCCGGCGTCTTCTTGGTCTTTGGATTAGGCTACAACAAGTCAGTTACATACACGTCAAGATTGAGGGTACTTACTTGCGCAAAGTCTTCAATGGTAATCTCCTCCTCCTCAACTCGTTGGTATGGAGGTAAACGAATCTGCATTTTATCCCTTGAGCAAAGATAGACCAAATAAATGAAATCAGTTACCTTCAGGGGCTCAACCTTTTTGCGATGGCGAGGTGGAGCAGTGGCGTCTTGAAGGGGTGGAACGGGGCTGTTTTTCTCGTTCTTTTTGGCAGGAGGAGGATGGAGAGGAACAGCGCCGTCCTTAGGAGGCAGGGGAGGAAGAAGTTGCTTCTTTTGGGCGGGGGCAGGATGACTGTATGCGCTGCTGTCTGTTCCGAGACCCTTGATCACTTTGATATTTTCATGGTGGAGCTGATGAACACGGTCATCGGCGTCGTCGTCGGGATGGACTAGGTCTCCGTACTCGCTACTGTTGTTCCGTTCGAATATCGCTCCCTGGATGCCGCCCAGAGCAGGAAAGTCTTGCGCTATGAGGCAAATGGCGACGAAGGGAACCAGAACGAAAGCGACAAAGTCTTTCATCGGCATATGATTCGAGTCGTCGTAATCATTGTACATGTCGCCGCCGAAGTGCGGGTCTTGGCCAACAATTGTCATCAAGGTTCCGAAGAAGCGTTGCTCCAGGAGGTATTTCTCCTCGTTTACAGCAATGAAGCGCATCAAACGTGAGCCGATTATGAATGCACCTAGAGGGCCGTAACTGCAACATACATAATTAAAACTGGTTCAATGTAAGATTAAAAAAGGAACTCACTAGCCACGCGACTGTTGCCTGATAGCCTGAGAATACGCCGCTTTTGTTTTTGCGCGATTGAACTCGAAGAGGGAATAGTTTATCGCCAGAAGGAAGTCTGTCCATATTGGGCAAGCAGCGAGCGCAGCGGGTTTGAGGATTAGTGCAAGGATTGCAGAATGCATAGGTTCGCTGAATATCCGCTGGCGGATGTCGAAGGGATCAATTGTCGTGGGCCACCCTCGGGTGGTGCCCGTTTGCATCACAAAATGGCGTCGCTGGGCTGTGGAGATGGCTTGACAGATTTGGAGGTCCAGGAACGCAATGCCGCTTGCTTTGGGGCCTTTCGCATCAATCAAATCTTTTTGCTGCTGAAAAAGAGACAAGATGGCGGGGGTTGGCGTAGCAGGCAAGGGATGACTACAAAACACAGTTGGGCAGTTTTTGGGGAGATCCGCCCATGTCAGAAGGGCTTTCGCGGTTTGCTTGCGGTGGCTAGGTGGCGGAGTGAGGGTCGGAGGGATAATATTGTCATGGGTGGTAGCAGCATTAGATTTTTCGAAGGTTAACTTGGTCTAGTAGGCATTTATCTAACGTCAGGACCATGAAATTGTTGAACTCTGGTGTTTGGATCGGACGATCACATCACTACTTATTGTATTGATACAGATCTTATTGTGGTGATACCAATCTTCATCTTATTGTTCTTATTGTTCCTATTGTATTCACCTACTCTATTGTTCTACTACCTATATATGTAGCTAGTGTACAATGGATCTGGGCTTTTCGCCTCCCCATCTGAGACCCATCTGAGACCCCATCTGCCTTTTCGGCCTCCATCTGAGACCATTCGAGATTCTGCTTCCAACAGAAATCAGAGGGAAAAAAAATTTGCTCGCCTTTTTCGTGGGAGAGGCATCTAGAATCTCAGCTTTTGCTTTTCTTTTTCGGCCCTGTAAGATGTTCAGCGAGTCCTGAAAGGTGCTGCTGGTCCTCGACACAAACCGAGTTGGCGGGAGAACAATTCTCCTGATGGACTGGTTAGCACGGCCAAGGGCCTTCAAGATACCAGACACCGAACCTTATCTTCAAGCCCAGCATTGCCGTCGCTGCCTTCTGCATTGGAGGTGTATGCCGTATTGACAGATTTGGATGGTTTCTTTGCCTTGGACGGATCCGAGGCGTCAATGCCAAATTGAGCAGACGAAAATATTGTATACTCACTGCATTCACAGTCTTTTTTGGAGACTTGGCGGGCTTGGCTTTCGTTTTTGGTGTAACAGGTGCTTTCGCGGGTTTGATTAGCAGGTCGAGGTCGTCATCGTCGTCGTCGTCGTCGTCGTCTGAGAAGACGGTATGTTTCACTTTCTTCAGCGGCATCTGTGAATGGTCAGGACAGCCAAATGGAATAGAGTTGCAAACAAATACTGACCTTGCGCTTCTTCCTGTCATCCTCGTCTTCAACCTCTGTCTCCTCCACGTCCGTGTCTGGAACTGCGAACGAAACCTGGCCCTTCTTCTTGCCCTTGGTTCGAGGTTGTTCCTCCGCGTCAGAGTCTTCCCCGAAGGCAAGCTTCTCTGCTTTTAAATCGGCACGACGTCGGGTCTGCTCGTTGGAGAGGTACATCCGAGCCATATCACGGACAGGCCAGCCATCCTCAAATTGTCTGAAATAGGGGATGTCGCGTTGAACCTAGGACATATGCATGAAGAAGATACCGTCTGAAAAAAAGCTGCGACTCACTTTTATGATCATAGCATTAACGCGACCCCTTTCTTGCTGGGAAATGGATTTGAAGACAGACAAGTATTCCTGGACATATCTCTTTACGATGCGCTATAAGATGATGCGCATATACCCGTGTCAGTGTCCGAAATGAGCCAGAATATAATAATACTTACACAGCGACGATTATAATCCTCGTCCTGTCCCTTAAGCCCCATTGCCTCCTGGGTATTATATCCTCCGCGCTCAGCACTTCGCCCGGCTTGACCGTTAGGACACGGGATAAGGGTGGTCTTGGTCTTTTGCTTATCGACCTTGCGTTCCAGTTTTGCTGGCAAATTGAATGAGCTGCGAAAGGTAATGAAGGCAGAACACACTAATTTTAGTGTTTTGCTGTTGTATCATGGCTCGAAGTTGCCGAATTTCCTCTTCCTTCGGGTCGACTTTGGGCATGGTGGTCGTCGTGGAGAGAGAGCAAGCGGGAATCGCGATCACGTGTCAACGATCACAACAAACTTCATCTCGTGCTCGGGCAAAATATTCACAAAACATGGGGGGTTCTAATTTCCTTGCTATTTGGCACTATCTGTGGTTGAAAGAACTTCCTAGACCAGTCTCGGGACCTCGTTCCTTGAAGGAATTTATTGAATTTATTGCTACCAAAGTACATCGCGGTGTTTATTTTGTGGTCCACGCGATCCCCCGAACAGACCGCAATCGGGAGGAGGGCGTCCGACCGCCAGCGCTCTGCTGCGACGCGCATGGCGAGGCGGCTCGCGGTGCAGGGGTTCATGGCGCCGGGTGCGCTTGTACTTGTACTCGCCGCTCCGCCTGTGCCTGCAGCAGAAGCTTCAGCTGGGTGTCATATTGTATGGGAGAGAGACGACATACCCGCCGTGGTACTTGCAGAGCTTGAGGTGGATACAGCGGAGGTGGAGGCAGCTGGCTGCGCATGCACACACCCGGGACACACCGTCGGGCTCCACAAGAAGCCGAGCAACTCGCTCGTCCCCTTGCCTAGCAGCACGCCGCCCGCCTCGAGCAGGAGCACCTTGTCCCCGCGCTCGAGCTCGACGTGCACGCCGGTGTAGTCGATGCCTTCCTGGAAACGGAGAAGGGGAAGTTAGTATGCGATGTATAGTTGAGTAGAGGGACGGGAGAAGGGGAGGAAGAGGAGGAAGAGCGAGTAATATGAGGCACAAGTAGGAAGGAAACGGAAAGTCTACTCACGAGTATATCCAACGACGTCAACGTCCCACTCGTCAGCGCCGCCGCCGCGCGCAACAACGCCGTTGGCAACACCCACGGCGCTCTCACCGCCCTCGCGAGCGTCAAGATCGGCAGCTCGAGGTGCGCAGGGTCGAACAAAGGGCCGGCGTACGCCGCTACCACCCCACCGACGCCGACGCCCACCCCTCCTCCTCCCACTGGCTCGAGACCACCGGGAAAGCCTACGCATGCTCCACGGTGCGATTGTGAAGTGGAGGCGGCGGGGCTGGCAGCACAGAGGGCGTCCCACGCGGCGAGGCTGGTGGGGTGCGCGGACGAGAGATCCTGCAGCGCACGCCGCTGGAGGTGCTCGACGCGGTACTTTGTGCCCAGCTGGAGGACGCCGTGGATGGCGTCGAAGTCGGGTTTGGCAGGATAGGGGGCGAAGAATCTGGGCGGACGGTTTAGTAAGTATATTATCCAAGCCGGGAGAGTGAGAACAAATGGCGAATGGGAGAGAGAAATAGGGAGGATCCAGCACTCCATGCGAGAGCCACGCGACGATAGCGCACTGTCGTGCTCACAGTGTCTGCGTCTGCACCAGCTCATCCCGCGGCACCACATCTTCCTCCACTGGCACTGCCCTCTATCCACACCAGCCTCGATTCCCTTGTGAGGACTGCGCAAGGAAAGCAAGCGTGATCTGCGGACATCATCGCTCGCCTCGGGAACGCGCTGTCCCAGACGCCAGCGAGCACAAAGGTTTGCCCACCGCTTCATGGTAAGACGAGCCGCTGCGTCCTGCGGACCCCGCACTTGTCCACCGCTTTCTACCACAACCGCACCGATACACCCGCGCCGCGACAGACGCGCTTTGGCTCTGGAGAAACAAGTGGGAAAGCCGGTTCGCGGGCTAGACGGCCCTGGCAAGCATCTATACCGCAATCTGTACGGTACTCCCGTCCCTCCCCATACGCTTCAGGCATCTGCGTCCCACACCCTCCCACAGACCCCGCAATGTCCGTGTCGCCTCCCTGCACGTCTATCTCCGCACAAATACGCTCCCGTCGCCCTTGACGCGATTCGCGAACGAGGACATCATAGCAACGTGTTTGCTTCATTTCGCGTCATCGCTTGCTTTCCCTCCTTGGAGAAACGGTGAGCATGTCCTCGCGAGCAGCTCGCCTCCCGCTTGCTCGCGTTCATCAATGGCACCAACAGGCGACGTCGCACTGGTTTGTATGACGTCCCCAATCGTGCACACTGCGCCGAGTTCTGCTCGGCTCCCCCGCTCCCACACGATGGTCACGACATCCATGCCCTACGCCCCCAAGTCGCCCGATTTGGGGAATTTATTGCGTGGATTCCAGCAGTCTATCGTTGTCCTGCCGCGGCGCCAGCTCGATATTAAGCCATGGCATGCGCCACCCCGGCAGACCAATCTCGATTCTCGAGGTGGAGCGAAAGATAGCGCGGCTTCGTCTACGTCGCGAAGCCAAAGCTCGGCTGCGAGTGCGAGCCTTTTTGAGTTCAGCTCTACGGCCAACACCCCCCACACCGAGGCCCTCGCCTCTATCAAGGAGCATTAGGCAGCTGCGCCAATGCTCGAGAAACGAGAAAAAAAATGAAGTGACATGGGCCGGAATAAATAGAATGATGAAAAAATAGCGTAGCAACAAGGAAAGAAAAGAGAAGAGCGCGCACTCATAATCAAACAGTGCCTTCAGAAGATACATCGTATCTGCCGCCGAGTCGTCCAGGTGGAGTACGGGGCATCCGTCAAGCATTTCTGCGTCCTCCGGCAGGGGGAATGCGAGCATGTCGGCGAAGACAGGGGACCGCGCGGCGAGGATGGCGGCGTTGACGTCGTTGTTCGCCCGCTACGTGCACTGGACGAGTGCTGCGAGAGGAATGTTAGCAAAAATATCATCAAGTGAGGGAGGAGGGAAATGGGGAGAGAGAAATGAGGTAAAGATGCTCACCTTGAACCCAGACCCGAGTATCAATGCTCCTCCAATCGTTGGTACTCGACCCGTGCCAACCAGGGCCAAATTCCCTCACCCCGTCCTTGTTCAGTGACGAGCCGCGGCAGTTTAGCAGATCCTGGTTGGGCGACTGGGAAGGAGATGCCATCGACGCTCCTGTATGCGAGTGGTAAGAAAAAGCCCGTAAAGAAAACGATTAAAAGAGTACAATGGCGCACCTTCATTGACTGTTATAGCCATTCTCAGATCGAACGCGCGAGGGTCTGGTCGTCGCCTGCCGGTGGACAGGCCCGCTTCGCTCACGTTGTCGTCGCCGGCTCCGTGTAGTACGCGAGAAGAGAACGAAAATTGCCCCGGGTAACGTCCAGCATCGCAGAACGCCAAGAAGAGGCAAAAAAATCAAGTGGAAACCTTGGGTTTTTATACGTGGGCGCCTGTTTCTATGGTTTTGGTTCCCCATCGAGTTCCGCTGCTTGATGGCGAGGTCAAGGCTCGATGCTTGCGGTGGCCGCGGTTGCGCTGTGAGAGCGGCGGCAGTTGCACGGGCGTGTGCGGGTGCGCGGTGTGTGGCGGGAGCAGAGATGAAAGCAAGAGCGCCCAGTGGCTGTGACTATTTGACGTTGACAGCGGAGGCGGCGGTCCGTGATAACTCTCGCTTGGACCGCGCTGTCTGGGGACGAATACAAGAATTGTGTCTAAGGTATAGTGTTCTATAGTAAGTAAAGTCAGTAGACAAATTATATTACCCTCCCCGCGCCTCGTGCTCAACGGCACATATCTCCTGCACCCCTTCCCTGAAGAACACGGCATTGTACTTGAGCAGCCCCCGTCGACCTTCATACACTCCCGTGGGGACCAACGCGAGAAGGGCAAGGTGCGGCGTAATCAAATGGTATGTGAGCGTCGTCCCCGGGGCTGAGGGATGCAGCGACGCGGCGGCTCTGGGATAGAATCGGTCTTTGGTTTCCGAGGGAGCGGGGTTATCTGGAGACGGTTCAGCCGCTGGTATTCGTAACCGCGTGGTGCTGGAGGTTGGTGATCTACGAATGTGGCTGTCAGTGAAGTGGATTTGTGTTGGGACAACTGGGTCTCGCCGATATAGAGGTCCAAAGGCATTCAGCGCAGCGATTCACGGTCACGTGTCTTGACACGTCCCTCTTGTTGAATTTTGTGTGCATGGGGGGTGCTTAGGAATATTCTTGGAGAGTCATGTTATGAACCCATAGTTCGGGCGAGTATCCTTCCTTGATTTCTTTCCACAGGAATGTCGTACGGCTGTGTAAACCAAAAAAAGGGTGAACTGCTAGCTTTGAGTGACGCATTTAAGTGTGAGGTGAGTCGAAGCCAAAATTACCCAGAAAAAAATTGAGTGGATAGACACATAATCAATAGTTCTACTGTGTTGCAAAGCAGGGTGGAGCAGCCCGCCACTTCGGTCTATGATCATCCACCGGCCTCTGGTTTCTATTTGACCAACAACTGCGACAATCGTCCGGATGTCAGTGACAATAGGTCTTGTCATGACGGTATAGGAGGTTATCTCCTTGCTGGCGTCCTTGCCGAAGGTGGAGCAAGGGGTGATAACGGCTAGGATCCGGGTCTTCCCAGACATGTACTCCCAGAACTTGTCTTTCGGGAGCTGGCATATGAGGATCTCCTCGAGGCGGCCGTAGAAAATTTGAGCGGCCCAGGACTTGTCTTCCTGTTGCACATTGAGCTCGTACTAACAATGGTCAGCGTCCAAGCTCTGATGGTTGACATAGAGATAAATCGCACCCGGACAAAAGACATATCTCGGTGGCTCTGCTCGTCATCTTCTCCGCAAGCAGATACGCTACAAATGTGATCACCATCAACAATTCGCATCTTCCCCCATCTAGGCATGACCTGCGGCAATCGGGGTTGGATGCTCTTGCGCGCTTTGCCTATAGCAGCTGAGATATATCCTGCTACACGTGTTCGTGTTATGTCGTCGGGAACGTTACCAGCCCTGTAAGGTGCCCGCAAGATTACCTCTTCATCTAAAAGTCAATAGGTCAAGGAATATTTCAGTATGGAGCTGAAGGGAACACTCACAGCCATCATAAATGCGCTCTGAGATTGAAAGCTGTTTCTTGTCCTTCTTGTTGTACTTTGTGAGTTCATCAGCAAGATCATATCGAACTCGGAGCTGTTCAAGGTACGCCAAGTTTAAGGCCCGATTGTTGAGATTTGCCCACAGATAACGACGTGATCGAAGGCCAGCCTGCATAGATCCGCAAAAACGTTCCATCCAGAACGTCCAAGTAGACCAAGAAGGGCCGCAGAAACGAATGTCGTCGGGGACATGTAATAATCCGTGGATTGTCAAGGGACAAGCAGAAAGCCTTTCGGCATCATACTGATAATAGTATCTAGACTCTATGAGCAGCGATACGGAAAAGGCCCATTAAAACTCACTCTTCGTATTGTCTCACCCAGTCAATTATCTTATCTTGGAGCTCGTCGATTTCAGAATACTTGATTTTGAATGCGATGCACGACTTGATGATTTCAGCAAATTGACATGCATGGGCGTGGTATTTCGGGTCGCGAAACCTCCCGTTGAGTAAGAGTGGCGCCAAGTAAATCAGCCAAAAACACCAGGCCTCTGCAGTGTAGTATGCTGGATTATTGGGAAGAACACGGACGAAGTCGGCAGGGATGTGGCGGACAGCAGCTGCAGTTTCCTCCCAAATCAGATCCCATACCTCTTCAGCGATCTCGTAGTCTTCACTACCAGTGTCAAGCCCCTTGTACTTTCCACTCCACAGTTTCACCAAATTTGGTCCAATGTTTTCAAATGGCAAATGCATGAAGTCCCATGGTGCAGACTTGCCGAAATGGAGAGAGCCTACGCGACGCAGAGCAGGCAGGCCCTTGATGCCGTGGAATTGGGCGATTTCTTTTTTAGCAGTAACGGTAAGCTGCTGGTCTTCCAGTTGTGCTGTCACCGTGGCGAAACTGTCGTGAGATCGGAGAGGAAGGTTTCGAGGATTCCATGATCGTCTTGGCTGGCCGGGGACAATTGGTTTTGTAAGCGGCACATAGTATATGTTGTTGCAGAGTACGCCCTTTATCTCGCACGAGCGACATGGCGAAAGCCCATTATGCCCTTTGATATTGAGCAGCTTCTCGATGGCTATGATGTCACCCATCTCGAAGATGTTATACGCGCGGAGGTCAAACTCCATTTGCGTCAAAGCGTCGAAAGTTCGTACGCCGTACGCTAGCCGAGCCAATTCGTCGTCATAGGGAATGAGGAAGCTGCGCGCGTCCTTCGGCCCGCGAGGACCGGGAATTATACCATTGCAGATAGAATTGGCTAGGTGAGTTTGGATGGCGGGCGGAAGGTTAAAGTTTTTGATAAGAATGGGAGTCGCCGATGGGCTGCCACGATTTCTCTTGAAAAGGAGGTACGAATCGAGGCACACTCCAAGTGCGATATCATACTTGCCAGAGAAATATTTGTAGGGAAGGGTCTGGCCGTCAACAACAACATTCTGCTTCCGCAGAGTGCGGTAGTGCACAGCGTCGAATACATCTGCAATGGTCTTGGATTTATGCTTGTACTCGTGACGGTACAGCAGCAGCTTGACCATTTCAGGGTTTTGGAAGTACCCTTGCAGGCGCGGAATGATGGGAATATAGCAGAAGAGGCGACGCGGCTTTCCCAAGAGTGGAGTGTAGCGTGGTTCATTACAGAACCTGCAGGTGTCCCGATGTACATCATTGCCGGTGTATGCCATGCATGATTTGACGCAACAGTCAATCCAGAGAGGCTCGATGCGGGAGAGGATGGCAACACGATGAATAATGGCGTACTCGGAGCTCAGATCGAGCTTGTGGTTGAATGCGTAGCGCAACTGCTCGAAAACTTCGCGAGACATGTTTGACATTAATTTCAGATGGAAAGCACGAATATTGTCGCGATCCTGGTCGGTCAGTGTCTCATTGCCTGAATAAAATGCGAGTTTTTGGTAAGAAATAGCTATAGTTAAACCAGAGAGACGCACGGATAGCCCATAGTTCAGCTTCTTGACCAGGAGCAACCATTTCCTCCAACTGCCTAATCATCTCTTCTCGTGTAATGGGGTTATCTGTGTCGAGCACTTCGTCAAACCCACTCCAGCCATCAAGCTCGAACTCCTCCTCCTCCTCGGGGGCCAAGGAGTTGAAATACCCTGGGTATCCAGCAGCGTGGTACTCAAGATCGGAATCCGAATCCGAGGTGTTATCCGAGCTGGTGTCGTCTTCATCGACATCCATGGGATCATTCTCATGCTCGGATGGTGACGCGCTGGATTTACGGGATGGGAAATGACGCGCTGGGGAACTCTGCGGGGTCGCGGGACAGCGACGTTGGGATGTTTTCTCATCCTCACTTTCCGACTCTGATGATGACGCAGAGACAGATGGTCGAATTAACTCGGGATCTGCTCGTCTATAATGACGACTTCGTGTGCGGGCGGAACGCCATTTGTTGCAGTCAGGCATACAATGACATTTTTTCACTTTGCCAGTTCGTTCCGGCGCCATGCGCGGTGCGATGTGGTGCGATGTCGAAGGTCAAGATGGAAAAAACAGAAGCAAAGAAAGAGATCGAGCGGATGAGAAGTGAGTGGACAGAAGTATATAGATACTTGGATGCAGGCGCAAGCGGAAGAAAAGGTCGGTCTTGTTGATTCAGGCGTGTCAAGGTCAAAGTCAAGAGCAAGCGTGGTCCGGATCAAATTGAAGTGCAAGCATACACAAACCGAGGTCGGATTTCACCTTCGGGGGACTCAATTTGGCCTTGGGAGAGCTGGGGAGGAAAGAAAAAAAAAGGCTTGGTGGACAGTCAGATCGACTGCTCTCGGGCCAACTGTCTTGCGCGCAGTCGGTATAAGGGTGTCGAATGGCAGTCGATTCTGAGGCAGTCGGATCAAATGCCAAGAAAACCGATCAAATGCGTGGACACTTGATCCGACTGCGAACTCTCTCTACAGTGTCTGCTTCCACCATCGTTCCAATGCGTCCGGCAGTGAACCGTGTCCTTTTTTGTCCTGAGCCTTCGAGCCCCGCCTCTTAGGTCGCACGACTCGCACGAGATCTCCCCGATCCCCAATCTGCTGTATGGACTGCATTCCTCTCAATGCTCTTTGCTCCCATTAATTACTGTCTTTCACGTCGGGCGTCCGTCTTCTGATGACTGCCGGCTCTGTCCCGGCGAGTCTGTCTTCCACACGCTGCCCACCATGCGCTTACGTGACACGTACGAAACGCCGCAGCGTTGGCAAATATGCGCATCTGAATGGGGGACTGGTCGACCGGCGATCGGGCACATCCTCATCATAACGGCAGGATTGGAGCTGCATTGCGCTCCTGCAGGGCAACATGGGGTTTCTCTGTCAATCGAGGTGCGCAACTCTGCGCTTTCCGCATTCTTCACCCTCTTTTAATTCCATCTCATTCAGCCCCTCGTGTCCTTCGAGTTTCCCGAGCTCCGCCTCTCCCCACCGCGGTATACGCACAAATCTTCCGGACCTATGACGTCCCACGTGAAGGCGGGACCCGCATGTTCGACTGGGGGGTACGGCATCGGCAGTAGAACCGGGCGCAGCGACGGAGACGTGCAAAGGCAGCGTCCAGACCCCGCGCTTGTGATGCTGAATCGTGCGCGGGACGGGTGCCACTCATACGGAACGGAGGTCACATCCTAATGCTTGTTCAGCACTGTGCGTGGCGATCGGTGCGCACCCTTCCGCTTTGCGCTTTCGACTTTCCGCCTTCATCTATACTGACCTAATTCACTTTGTTCCATCCCATCCAGCTTCTCCACTCCTCTCCTCCGCGTTCCACCGAGCCTCGCGTTCCGCCGCGCTGTACGCTTCACTATGCGCAAGACGACCCGGCCTGCGATCTACAGGGTAAAGGCGAGCCGCACGCTGCGGACCTGACGAATGTTGGGCTGCGCTTGGGCTGCCAGGTGGAGGGTACGAGGGTACTTGCGCGGATCGTGCCCTAGGCGTTACTTGTTCCCTTCCTGCAGCATGGAAGATGGCCGGCATGGGAATCGGCGGATTCCGGATGGTTAGGACTAGGGAGTAGGTACGCCGTACCTCACTTAGCGCGTGTACGTCGTCCATTTGACGGAAATTACAATTGATTCCTTCGATCTACTGTAGGCCAACACGATGGGTTGAGTGGCCATGGAGCCTCACATGTACAGGCGAGAGGAAAAGGAAGAAGGAAGGGAAGGACGAATCAAATCTGAAGCGCGAGCAAAACCTTTCGTATACTCATCGTGGAGAAAATAATGGGGGTTTCCAGGCACGTCTCTTTCCCTTCATTGCCTCACCTTCTTGCCCGTTGCTTCTAACTGCTTCTTGGCCAATTTCCCTCCCCGTTCCACGTCTGCTCAGCGGTAACCGCCAAATTTACTCCAGATCTGCCAATTTACTAGTCTGGTGTGTGTAGTGTGCTGCTTACCCGTCATTTAAATTTTGCGTTCACTTCATTTAGCTCTTCATCCAAGTGTCCTTCCTGTCCTGTGGCCATCAGGGCCGCAGACCCCACATTGGACTTGGCGCTTCGTGTATATGCACTGTTGCCTGTGCTGATGCGCCGAGGCTTGATTCGATCAGAAAGCAAGTAATCCATACCTCCTCACGCCCGTTTTCTTCGCAGAGGCAAACCTGATCTCTGGCGCGGATTCCTGCGCTGTCTGAAGGGCACCCGGAATTCGCCATGCTCGGTGGATCTTTCTTGTCTGTCGACCTCTAATGTTTGCGGTCCGCTCTTTCGTGTCTCATCCTACCCGCCTCTGTTGTACGCCTGCCGGCCATGACTGTACTTTTTTTTCCCATTGAGATTGCTTTTCGCCCGCCAGTGCAGTATGCCGGAGATAACTTGATCTGATTTGACCAGCTGGCGCGAATGGCAGCCGCCAGGCCAAAGCTGCAGGCCTAGAAAATTGAAATTGTCAACAGTACGACTGTGACGCTCACCCCACGGGTGTACATCTACACGCCCTGGGGGCTGCTGCATGGTTGCTCGAACCTGTGGGAACTCGTTCTCCTCGTCAATGCCAAAGGCTCTGCATCATTTGCTGCCCCTGTGGGGATGCGGCCCTTGTACACGATGCGTCCACCTCATACATCCTTTCCGTATGCCCGCTGACGTCGAGCTCGCGCTGGAACTTCTCAACATTGTATTCTGGAGGCTGGCAACTTTCACTGAATGGGCTTCGGGCACATGGGGTGTATTGACAGCCAAAATACTCGAACGGTTCAGGGAATACCGGACCAAATGTCGGAGACTTTGCTTTGAACTTATACATAGACGAAGCCGTCTCGTCTGCCCACCTGGCCCAATATGACCTTCTTCTCCAGCCCCTCCTCGACATGCACCTCATCCACACCACCAAACACCTATATACTATAACCGTCTCTCCGTTCCTATGTACAAAACCGCCGAAAGTGTCCAGTGCCCAGACCAACGAATTTTCTTTGCGATGGTCCTCCTACATGTTCAAAGATCCCCCACCTAAATTTTCAGTCAGGTCTGACCAATGGACAGTGTCGAAAAATCATATCCACTGTACATGCCCCTGTGAGAATTCAAGCTTTGCTGACCATGCCATTGGGCCCATATGCCAAAACGGTGGCTGTGGCGTGACATAGCCGCTGGGGGCTGTGGCACAGCACAGCCACGTTCTGTGGTACAGTACATATTAGCAACAGTATAGCTCTTGGGGGTGGTGGAAAGTGATGAGGGGTTGAAGTACTTTCTGGTCATTGGCACGCGCTCAACTGCAGACTACGCGCCTGCAACGGTTCAGAAAGTCCGCTTGTCTGCTACAGTGCTTTATTCTTGTGATCTGCAAGTTACAGCTAGCTCACGAGCTCTTCCACCAGCGGTTGATACTATCCTAGATTATTCCAAGGAAGGTTCAAAGAAGAGCTGCGGATATTGAAAGTCGAACAAAGACTCCTTTGCAAACAATTTATACATGCTCTCGGGATAATGTGATCTTGGACCTTGTACTCGACCTCAGACGAGGATGACTTCCGCATAATCAGTGCTGGAGACGGATGCGAAAGGGATCGGGCTTACCAAGGAACATTAGACGATCTCAAACTGAAGAGTACATTGTT
Organism: Mycena leptocephala; assembly: GCA_029378395.1. Taxonomy (NCBI): domain Eukaryota; kingdom Fungi; phylum Basidiomycota; class Agaricomycetes; order Agaricales; family Mycenaceae; genus Mycena; species Mycena leptocephala. Next base: position 33,645 of record JARJLF010000257.1, on the reverse strand, counting down.
GCTAGTGGCACCCGATAGTCAATACTCGTTTTGGTTAATGCGGAAGTGCACAACACAAAGTCTGCGACCAAGATCTCTCCACCCAATGTCCTAAGTCAGGATAGAATTCCACCATGAGGGCATTGATAAGGCGGGAAGAAGGGCCGAGCAGGACGCGAGGAAGGGCGAGGAGAGAGGTAGCGAGCACCTGCTACCTGTCGAAGAGGCTGTAGCCCGGTGAAAAGAGGATGGATGGAACGCGAGGAACTAGTGGACGAAGGACCAGAGAAGAGGCCTGCATCATCCACGCCGTGGGAGAACTGGATCTTGGAGGCGTCCCGGAGTGAGCCGTCCGCGTTTTGAGCACATCCCAAGTCGGAGGAAGCCAATGCAGAGATGAGATCAAATGGGAGTGCGCGATGACGGTCGGGAACCATCTTCCTTTTGTTATAACGGGAAATTATATATTTGCGAAATAGCATTCGCAATAGGCTCTGCCGCGGCGGCCGCTGCCGCCCGACGAACTGTTCCGCTGCTTATACCTGAATTCCGAGGAGCGTTACGACGGGGCATTTAAAACGACACAAATCAGTGCGGCACAGGAACATTGTACGGGCGGCTCCTGCCTGCGTGGAAAGGCGGGACCTATTGCGATGTGTGGCCGAGCAGGATAGCCGCTGGCGGCAAGAGCATCTCCAAGGAGGAAAGAAGCAATCATATAACAAGAGGAATTAGCAAAAGCGAGCTATTTCGAAAGCGTAGAAGCAATTCGGCACTGAAAAAGAGACCAGGACCGACGACAGTAGCAATAGTACAACGACATAGAGGTAAGCAGAAAGGTGTTAATTACCTCAGTGATGCGCGCTAATCAAATTCATGCCGGTGTGCCGGCTTTCGGAACTTTCCTGGCTCCAGTTATCGGCCGAAAGTTGGGATGTGGTCTTTTACGGACCATTTCCGTGGCCCATGACTGATCTCGACGGGAACGACAAACTCAAACATCTGGAGCCGAGATTATGGGACTGTCCGCGTGCCTTCGAAGCTGCTTCACAAATTCTCATCACACCAAGCTATCGCCGCGTTCGGGCCCATAGCCGGCTACAAGTCTTCAGGGGACGGAACACAGTTGACGCCGAATAACTTGCCATACCTGAATAGCCGCAACTCTCTGGCTATGCACAGCGAGGGGACTCCACTGCTGAATAAAGTGCTTGGAAAACACGGAATTCCGAGCCTGGTCGCATACGCGGGAGGTCCTCGTTTACATGGCGAGCTGTCTCCGATTTTGGAATTCCTAGTTGCAACTTCGGACACGGGAGGTTCTAGCCGTAGGCCCCCACTCTAATTCTGTTTCGGACCACAGAATGCTCGAGTTTATCTTCCTTGCGCTCCTTGTGACTGTCAACGGATATGTTTGGCCCTCACCTCAGCTGGACGCCCTCGAGTCCGCGCGCTGAGAGCAACTCGGCCACAACGAAGGTATCGCCGGCTTCGTCGATCCATGCATTGCGGATAACTTTGAGGGAAATCTGTCCGGCAGGTCTGACGCCGCGGACTGGATACGCAATGTGAGACGAAGCCCACCTAGTCCGATCGTCCAACTGAGCTCGTATAGGCATATCATGATATGGCGACGCACAATACCATGGACGGCACGGGAGGCCTAGACTCATCGATTCGTTTCGCAGAGGAGCAGGCGCGGCCAGAGGTACTGTATGTCTCGCGGTTGAAATAGGGAGGCACTGACGATCAGTCATGTATTTCTAGAATGCAGGCGACGGGTTTTTCAGAGCCTCGGAGGTACTCAGCGCCTTTGCCACTCAGTATATCTCTAGTATGCAAGCTCAGCGCCCCGCATCCTGACCCGTGGTAATATTATATTCGTAGTTGCCGATACGTTCGCAATTGGTGCTATCATTGCCATCGAGAACTGGTAAGTTCCAGCTTGTATCATAGGAGTTGGCTAAATGATATTAAAGCGGAGGCCCTGAAATCGCGTTCCGCGGAGGACGCGTGGACGCCGGTGAACCCAATGCGCCGGGCGTCCCGCAACCTCAACAAGACCTGCAATCGCATATCGGCGCCTTTGCCCGCCAGGGCTTCACGCAGACCGAGATGATCAGCCTCGTCGCATGCGGGTGAGCACTGCTTGGAGCCTCATCTCCGCCGACCCGCATCTAATCGGCACCAGACACACTTTCGGCGGTGTCGAACACGCAGCATTCCCAAACATTGTCCCTGAATTTTACGACCCCACCGACGCTCTGTCCGTCGCGCACTTTGACTCAACCTTTGTGCACTTCGACAACAACATGTGAGTAATTGACATTTGGTTCGTATTCCCGCTACCGTAAGGTACGGGTCTTATAGGGAGCATGATTTTTGGATTTTGGCCGTGCATCACATTTTCGTCAGCATCTTTCGCGTAATCTGCTGTTCTCTCTGCCAAAATGTGGCGGCTTGCGCCGGCCAATTCTCCTGCCGATGATTGCCGAGGCCAACATGATAAAGTATGTAAGGCCGACAAGCGGCATGGCCCGCTACCAAAGATGGATTATTCTACTCTGAATAAATTTCGAGATTAGTTCTGCGTGAGTTCTCCATTTTATCATTCGTGTTCACTCCAGCTTTCTTCGAGCTTGAGGTCGCTGTCATGGTTCAACATCTGTTGAAAATACTTGTCCAGCAATTCAAATACAAGGTGCAACTCCAAGAAATGAAGGGGGCGAGAAGATAAGATCCCAACCATTGAAAACGAAAATCGGCATACATGAGGTGAACTGAGGGTCTCGTATCGAATATCTCACCGGAGTGGCCATGGTAGCAGCGTGGAAAGGCACTGACACGAAAAAAAGAAAAATTGTGCTGTGCTGGAACGTCAGGGGAATTTCAGATCCGGGTGGGAAATGTGGGAAAACCATTGCATGCGGGCAAAGACAATTTTTCGGCCCAGTCCATCCCTCAGAAAGTCACAGAGTAGGTTTTTCCAAAGCGATGAGATTTTCGAGGATTTATTCCACCCGGAATCCGATACATGCTGTAGGAGTAATGTGTGCCAATGCATCAGTAGTTTTTTTAAAAAGTTCAAAGTGTGACAGACCGAGACAAATTTCATCCGAGCTCAGATGAGAAGATCAGCCGCGCTCCCATCCCTGAGCCCAATTCCGCATGGCAAACACAATTTGGAGCCCATCGGTCACATCCCGGCTTTATCTCCGTTGAATACAAAGACCGTCTTTGTGACATGCTCGCGCCGGAATTAGACAGTCTAAGCAGGCACTTGCAAGCGACAAAGACAGCATTGTTTCCGGTCTGTGTTAGACACTTCAATGCTGAATCTTTTTTGGGCGAAGTTCACGATATTAGATTCAAGGAGGCTGAGCTCTAAAGAGCAAAAAAAGAAAAAAGAAAGGGAATTTGCAGACTTGCACAAGAGCTGCACCTGTGGGGGAACAGAAAAGGATCCAGAGGGCAGAGCGTGTCCGGAGGACATAGAAGACCAAAGAGAGACCATGTCCAACCTGAGCATATCTCTCCTTCAGCTGCTGTCCAAAGAACGAGTATAGCGAGTTGAAATTGCAGGTGTACAGAAGGGTTTGCTGACCAAAGTATAATAATTCACGACCCAGAACAAGGTCCGATGGGCCAGGGACACCAGTGGGATCAGAGCGCTCTGTGTGTCATTTAAGGCCCCGACCATTTCCGTCTGAAAATCTTTTCAACCCTTTTTATTTCCATTTGGTTTGTGACTGAGCACAAACGGTTTGAAATCTGTTTGTAAACGGATCAAATGGCTGCAAAGAATTAACCCCTTACCACAGCTTTGGGGGCGGATTCCAACCCCAAAGTCTCTTCAGAAAGCTTGGCAAACACTGGTAAAACTAGGAGCATAGTCTCGGAGCAAAAGAACTACTCACCGACGCACGAGATCTTGGAGGCATTTTTGTGTTTGATGGATGATCGGCCATCTCGGCGAACTCAGGCGGCCTGCATCCTGCGACCATCCTGCCGTTGAACCCGCCTTTATGATCACCTTGATGCACCTCATTGTGATAAAGTGTCTCGTTTGTGCCTCACGAAGGCCAAGGTGCATTATTTGATCCCTCCAGACCACTTCGACTCACCTGCTCCAAAAATTACCATTTAAAACTGTCTCAGCCCGTTTAAAACTGTTTAAAAACTGTTTCCATCTTGTTTTGCACGGGTCTGCAAATGAAAACCAAATGGTTGGAGCCTTAGCACTGATAATGTACATACAATAATATTATCCTCTTGTCACCATCAGGAAGGATAGGATCCTCAATCCCGTAGAACACCAGGGCAACTTTGCCCGACAAAGCCACTGAGGTAGAATATTGGCAAAGGATAAATCTCAAGAGTGGCGACCATTTGGAAGACAACCACGACTTGAAGTTCAGTCACAGTGTACCATTTAAGGAAAGGAAAGATCTAGAGCATTTTCCACGGTATGCATAAGCAAATTTATGAGGTTTAGCTCGGCAATCATCGGCGCAGCGAATGGCTGGGGCAAGCCGAAGCAATTTGGCGGGGAGGAAAGCGGATTACGTGAAAATTGCTGACAAAAATGTGATGCACGGCCAAAATCCAAAAATCATGCTCCCTATAAGACCCGTACCTTACGGTAGCGGGAATAATCTTGCTGACTCGCTCGTCGGAATGTTATCCGAGAATTAGCTCAACACTCTCTTTCCTGCCAATATCTCCTCTCCATAGTCCGGTACTCCAGTGCCGTGCTCTGACCTGTCTGGGTCATCGCCTGTCAGCCACAATGTCTTAGCCAACCATTCTGCGTACCTGGACAAACTTGGATATTTTATTTGAAACTGTTCTACCTGCCAAATCCCTTCGCAAAATAATCCTGTGTTCCATTCAGTTCCTCTTTGCATTGGAATCACTGTGATTTTCTGACGAATATTAATACACGGATTGTCGAAGTGGACACGGAGATTGATCTTATGTTCGAATCCCCAGGTGTACTGTTGTCCAGAGGTTCACAGAGATTTTTCAATAAGGTTATACGGATGTTAAAACCTAGACCTCAGCGAAAAACTACACTTATAAATCTAGACCGCATTCGCTGTTCAGTCCAAGAAGTTTGTGGGTATACGCCTACTGATGAAACTATCTGGAGATCAATCCGCTCTGTAACTCTACCACGCTTAACACGTGAATTCTTGTGGAAATGCATACATAACACATTTAGGGTCGGTGATTTCTGGTCCCACATTGAGACCCTTGAGATATATGGGAGATGTCATGTTTGTGATGTCCCTGAAACCTTGGAACACATTGCGTTGGAATGTGATGCATCTCGTCAAAAATTAATCTGGAACCTAACACGCAACATTTGGTCCAGAAAATATTCCCAATGGCCGACTTTGAGCTGGGGTCTGATTTTAGGATGTAACCTCGTAAGATTTAAGTCAGATAGAGACGTTGTCATCCCACAGAAGGGGAGATTATTTGCTATTCTCGTCTCAGCTGCATGGCATACAATATGGAACCTGCGTGTAAACCGAGTGATTACAAACCCGGACAGAATACTCACTGAATCAGCAGTTCATAATCAATGGTTGAAAGCTATCAATGGAGTCTTACAACGTGACTGTTTATTGACTGACAAAACTCGCTTTGGAACACTCACGTTAAATAAACAAGTGGTTTTGAATACATGGAGTGGCCTACTTATGGACGAAGACTCATTGCCGGAAGACTGGACACATGAGGGGGTTTTAGTGGGTATACGGCCCATAATTGATAGACATGGGATAGGATAATTTTTTCGGGCCAGAGTCCCACACTGGTTTAAAATATGTGCGTAACGGCATTTCCTCCTGGACAAAATCCACCGGCACCGACTGGCTAATACCCAGCAACCCAGCGGATGAGCTTCAAATGCTTCTGCAGACAAAGTATCATTATCCCAAACGCTCCAAAATAAAAGAAAAAAAAAAAAGGAATCACTGTGATTTCGGGCCATCTGTATCCACTTGCATTTTTGCTCGCCGACGCTCTCCCTGCTTTTGGCTTGCATCCTGCTCCTTAGGCTAGGTTCTCTAGGCAGACTTTGTGCATTTCCGCCATGTTGTAAGTGTATCTGACCCCTTCGAGCAGTATCCACCGGATTTTGTCCATTGGATCGCCTGCGTCAACCTTGCATTTTTGCACTACATCTTCCCGGCGTTCCCTTCAAAAGTTCGTTCCAGGTGTTTTGATTCCTCCCCTGATATGGTACATAATCTAGCTGCGAAAGGCCTGGGGATCTCCGCAGACAGGACTGTGTCGAACAGAGCTCCTTTCATTTCTTTGAGCTGGACCTACCCTACAGCAAATCATTGGCTGCCCTGGAAATATAATTTTGTGTCCGGTCCTTTTCAATGCCAGAGATCGTGTGACTGCGATTATCGATACTTATCTGCAAAATTTATGTTCAATGTCCAAAAAACTCAACCACAGAGAAAAACATGGCTGCGGAAAATTCCACAAAACAGCGGTTTTCATGTTCATTCATGTTCGGTGCATCCTGGTGAGGTATGGGCCATTCTGAATTGTATTTCTGGTAAAACGTGGATTGCACCGTGAGGCTGGTTTCGGTACACATATGATCGTGGATTTATATATGCTCATTCCTCCAGACTTTGAAATGTTTCTGGTTCACACCTAGTATACAATGTTGTCCGTGAATTTTAACTAAGCATGTGCATCGAAGTCATCGCATGGAGAACAAGAATGGAACTACGAAAAGTTAATTTGAAGCTTGGCAGGTTTGCGCAGAAGGTGTATTTATACACATTCGAAGTACAGAACTTAGCACGTGAATAAAATTGTAGCGCGACTCCGTGCAATCATGATAGTCATCTCGTTTATCAAGTACTCCTTATACGCCGCAACAATAGAAAGGCAATTTTAGCTGCAAAGGTTACTGCGGCCCAATGCGAACTGGTCAACGCCTGTGCATCGACTGAGCGAGCTTTAGGCCATGCTCGAATTTATTTTATATTGTCATTTGCCCAATGCCAGCTGGTCTACATACGAGTGTCAACAATCGGAGCAAGCTTTGGCCGGTTAATAAAATAACCATTTAAGGCGAGCATAGTGTTGACCCTGGTAGCGGGCCGTGCCGCTCGTCGGCCTTACCACCTTTATTATACTCACCGTCATACAGCGCCATGGAATACGTTTCGGGGACAACCAAGGATCCACTGGTCGTGGGAATGAATGACACAACCAATTCGGATAAGCGGATCTTTGGAAGCGACGGTAACGCAACCATGGCCTCGTGCGCTGCATCGTTTTGGGGCTATCTGCGGGCTGACTACATTACAGGTTCGCAAAATCTCCTGAACTGTACGCGTCGACGTGCGCGACCTTGTTCGCGCGCATGCTGGATACTGTCCCAAAAGGCGTGGAGCTCACCGAGGTCATCACGCCTCTGCCAGTTAAACCTGAAATCCTCACGATGCTGTTCGACAACGGCACGGTGCAATTTTCCGGTGAAGTTAGGGTGTGTCTCGAAAACCCTCCCACTACAAAGTTGCAATTCTAACAGGCTGTAGTTCTGGAACATGACATTGGATGAGACTCACGCCGTGAATCTGCTCTGGGACGATCACATCGGCGGTACACACAACCTCTCACTCCCTCCCGCGGGCGTGTCTACGTCCACGGGGGGCCTCTACAGCGCAGCGTTTTACTCGATCCTGGACAATAGAGGTCCTCTCTTGCTTGATGCCGTGGCAGGGATCAAGAATATGCGGTTCGTCGTGGATGGCAAGCTCGAGGACCAAGGCGGCATCGGTTTCCCAGTGCAGGACGGTGTGCTCTACTCCACTTCCTCTTGCATCACGTCGGGGATGCAGTTTTTCCCACCGTTCACAGGGAGGTTTGATGTTGCGGTAGGTTTCTCAGCACAAGTGTGCGAAGCTAGCTGAACACGAAATACAGGTGCGGGACGGCCTGAATCCGACGCGCGTGTTCCTTGAGCGACTCGAGATGGACAATGTCGGCCGTCCGATTATTGTCGAGACAGATGTTCCACGCCCGGACCAGCCCGTGCCCACGGGTGCAGGGTACTCCATCTGGAGCATAATTCTCACCCAGAGCGGCATAGACGCATTCGCCATGTACACCCTTGGGGCAGAAGTAAACGGTGAAAAGCTTGTGCTGTTTGGGGCACCGCAGTCAATATCGCAGGTCCCGCGTTGCTCGACGTGAAGTGGAGGAGCTGGTCGCAGCATGTGGAGAGTACATTTTTCGGAATTAGCTATTGAATCATGGACTAGTTGTTCTTTCCGAATGAAACACAGCTTTGATGTTAAACCCGTTGGCGGGATTCTCTTCGAAAATCTTGGTCAGTGAAAATTACGGACGTGCCTCACTGAGACGAGCATTACAACGGAGGCTAGCCATCAACATAAAATCAAGTCGCCCCTGTTCTACCCAAAAATATTGAGCTGTCGGGAAAACTTTTGGCTGGTTTCAGAAAATTACAAACATTCTGGGTTGCGACACCAACAGCAACGTCATGACCGCCAGTATCAAGTTGTATCTACTGTGTCTGATGAGAGGGCAAGATGCATCGAAACCAGTTGTGAGATTACGAATGCTTATGTAATAAGTAGTCGTCCATTTAAGAAATCGGGATGAGGATTTTGCGACCTCTCAAAAAGTCAGTCACCATCTATCGCTCTAACCTTTTGACCGGAATCGTCGGAAGTTTTGAAGGCTTTTTAACTTTTCATTAGATTCGAAAGCTAATGAAAATACATAGGCCCTCCGGGCACCCCTGGTACCTCGGTACCGGTTCTGGACCGGTTTTCTTGTTAGACAGGACTCATCCGCGGAAGGCCCTTCATAGAATCAACATCTGGGTCCATTAAACCGTCCTCGCCCAAACTAAACTTCGTGCATCCTTGCGGCGGTAAAAATTTAAGGTCCCTTAAACTAAAACTCTGTTCTCGCCATAAACTCCGTGCATCCTCGCGGCGGTAAACATATAAGAACAGTCGATAGTAAACGTCGCGGCACATACTACAAGGGCTCCTTCCGGAAGCGGAGAACCCAGGTCCGCGTTGAGATAAATATTGTCGTTGTCTGGTATAATCCACAAACTGAACCGCCAGTGCGGTCAGAAAGTCAAGCTCGGTGCCTGAACGCACACTTCATCCTCAACCACCATTATCGCGTCGTTGACCTATGGGGATTGTAAGACTCCAGCTGATGAATGAATGAATGAAGGGCTCACCTTTGGTACCACAGTGACTAAGGCAAGCAGCAACACGTGCTCAATAGTCAGATGAACTTGGTGAATGGTCTTGCCTGCCTATCACGGCACGTAACAATATCAAACCCGACGCATACATCGACGAAGTCGCCCTCGTTCAAGGACATGGTGTCGCAGGGAGCTTTGTACCCATCAGCGGGGTCGACGTCGTCTGGGACATACATTCCAATGCTGACTTTGGACAAAACCTTCCACTCATCGTTTAATGAACGCATGTGATCCAGAGAATCATCTCCCGGCTCCAATATGCTACGCCTGTTGCGGTTCCAAGACGCGACCTTTACAAATTGTGAGTGGACCCCCAACCAAACAGATATCACTGACTTTGGTAAAGACGCGACGCCAAATGGTCATACTGTGAGACTCGGTGGAGGAATCTTGTGGGTGGTAATCCAAGCAGCGATATATGGAATTAATCACTTCGCCCACAGCTACCTTATATTTGCTGAGCACGTCACCATAATCACGACCGCTATTCAGCACAATTTGCTGCAACGCTGTTTGTGACTTGCGACTGCTGGGGTATGGTTAATCACTGTTTCTACAGCTTTAAAGCTCACTCACGGCGACCAGTTCCCCAGAGCTCGCAGATTCACCCGCTCAATGAAACCTTGCACACAAATCCCCACTGGATACACAGTGTTGGCCGGGGCGTTAGGATAAACGTGGGGATGTTTGTAAAACAGGATGACTGCGCGAGTGCTGTCATGCTGGACGGGGTTCCTCGCGACATAAGCCCAATCTCGAAGGCCGACATGATTGCACGGAATAAGAGGCATGGGTCTCGATATCCTGCTATATATCTATGGCTGGATTCAGAATCCCGGATGTGGCTGTGCTCTAGCGTCTTCCGAACTTCCGAACCAGTGGCTATGCTTTTTGGCCTTCCGAGACGAACAGGTGGGAAAAAAGTGCCAGAAAATTTTCGAAAAAATTCAGGGAGGTAGATATGATGTTTGCGATTGCCTTTTATATAGAAGATCTTTTGATGGCATCACTTCCTAGAGCGGAAAACGCAAAACATGCGAGATTGGGAAGTTCGGAAGACGCTAGACCACAGCCACATCCGGGATTCAGAGCTCTGAATCCAGCCATAGATATATAGGTACAGGACCTGAATCACAACATCGTTCGCGTCGTCCTCGACACACCCGCGCGCATCATCACCGCTGTCTGCTTTGACCGAAGATGTGTCAACCCGCACTGCACCACCTTAGCATTGAGTTGCCCCCTTAGGTATGCGTCAGCCGCTCAGGTCTTTCTGTCATTAATCGATTGGCAGTGCTCTCCAAAACACTTTCATGACGCCTTCATCGCAGCCGTCGTTCGTCCACTGTCCCTTTCCTCCGTACTGACCGGCTGACTCGTATTGTTGTAGATCCGAACATACCCTTTCATATGTGCATGCTCGCCGTCGACGGGTCAACAATTTCAGCAAATGGCTGGGGAAGGTACCTTTGCGGCACTGGTTCCACCGGCACAGTGGATAGGCTTCAAGCTACAGTAGTTACACAGTACCGCTATACCTGTATTTACGTAGAGCTGAATGCAATACACTTCATTATCTTCATGTCTCGTGTCATCAAGTGCAAAACAGGAAGAAAGGGGAAGAAATCTGAATGGAAGGCACAGAAATTTTACTGTAACTTGGTGCAACTTTTGGCAAAATTCTGTCCGTGGTAATATATTTTCACGAAATTTTGCTCATTCGTGAAATTGAAGAAATTTTCTTGAAATTTCTGAAAGAATTACAAAAAAATTCTGCGGGGGGTTTTCCTGATGTGTGGAGCCATTCATTTGTTTGACTTGAGAATATCGTCCGTGTATTGTTCCGAATAATCTGAACCCGTGACCGATCAACAAGAAGCCTTATATGGAAACAGGGGCAAAGGTTAGGTGCGCTGGAGGGTTGGAAGAACGCCACGGCGAGGCCGACTCTGCCAATCTGGCCGACATCGAAGCAGACCGGAAACGCATTCAAGAGCTGATTTTTTACGAAGAGTATGAGCTGCGCGACATTTTTAACATGGATGAGACGGGGCTTTTTTGGGCGTAAGTCTTGCTCCCTGAATTCAAAAGTATGGTACTGATGGTTGCAACAAGCATGCCTCCAGATCGCGGCCTTATGGACCAACCGATGTCGGGTGTCAAAGGCATAAAGAAACGCATAACATACGCACTCACGACCAACGCCGATGGCTCTGAAAAGTTGCCCCCCTTCATTATCGGCAAAGCGGACGTCCTCGGGCTTTCAAAAGGAAGACGGGTGGCCAATTGGGCTTTCTCTATCGTAACAACGCCAAAGGCTGGATGACGACAGTTCTCTATCAAGAGTGGCTACAGAATGTTGACCAGAACATGCGTAAAGCCAAACGGCACATTCTTCTTTTGCAGGACAACTTCTCCGGGCATGAACCATCGTCGGATCTCATGAATGTCCGCGTTGAAAATTTCAGCCCCAATCTTACAGCGCACGTTCAGCCAATGGATGCTGGAATCATTCGATGCTTCAAATCTCATTATCGCCGCCTTTTCATGCAGCGCGCACTTGATCGGTACAACGAGGGTGTCACGCCAGCCAAAATCTATGACATTAATCAACTCGAGGCCATGCGCTTGGCTGACCTTGCTTGGCGTGAAGTGTCACCCCCGACCATTGCCAATTGCTGGCGCAAATCCGGCATTCTTCCCACATCTTCCACAACTGCGGAAATCTTTGCGCAACTTGTGGATGAAAATGACGCCGAGGCCGGTCTTTTGAACACATTAAACCAACTTGAGTCTGTTGGCGTGCTCCAGCCTGCGAATCGACTCGATATTTCGGCCCTTGTCGATATGCCCGAGGAGCAAGTGCTCGAAGATGCGACTGATGAAGATATTTTCGAGGCAGTCCAAAAAATGCGCGCCGATCAGGAAAACAAGGAGATCAACGGAGGCGATGATAATCACGATGATTCGTCCGAGGACCCAAAGCCCACACGCAAAGAAGCTCTCCAGGCTGTTTCGACCTTGCAGAAATATCTCGCAGATGTTGATGGGGCATTCGCCCGGAAGCTGGAAATGGGATTGGCAACATTTGGGCGCGAAACTCAGTTGGAGCGCTCTAAAACCCTCGTTTCAACGTCTATTACAGATTACTTCAAAGCCCAAGGCAGCTAGAATTATTTACGAATTTATTTGATTTTTTCGCGAATTTATTTTAAGCCTCTGTTGAAACCCATACGCTGTGATAACCCATACTTTTGACCATCCACCGAGGGGTATGGGTTATGACAGCTTTGACTGTACCTGGCGCATATTATGAGATGGCTGTTTCTTGCGGCAGAATGCACCTAGTTCCCCGTGATTCTGCTTCATACGTTGGTAATCCTATTTTGTGTTGCATGCCGACCATCGGGGTGACATCGTTGCGTCCCAAATGCGCCGAAATGCACACCCGCTACCCGTTGGGCCCCCACGGTATGGTCTGCATTCTTCAGTCTAGGCTGCCAGTTGTTGACATGGCCTGCATTGCTGCCTGTGCAGAGGCGTGGAAAATCTGTGTCCTTGCTGAAACTCCATATGACAGTGAGTACTTTTCCATCGAAGCACATCGTGTGCAAGCTCCCATTCGCCGCTTTCTTGCCCTGGTTACTATTTCGTGTTGCATTGCCACTTTTCCGGGCAACGGAGAGGCCCGAGCTCTACGGTTCCCAGTAATCTTCAGCAAAGTAGTGGTTGTATCGTAGTCTTAGAACCAATATAATGTGTTTTATTGCTATTTATGAGGGGATGTGAGGATTCAGGCGGAGGAGAAACCTACGGTTATCTGTCTAAAGTCAAGGTAATTTACCTCCAACTTGGAGGTCACTAGATTTGAAGGTTACTAGCAAGGGAATACAGATAATAAGGTCAGTCCGAGTAGAAAATTTAGGGCGGTTTTGCCGATCGCTGCGCTCAGCGGGCTATCGGCCGAAGTCTGCGAGCTGCCGTCTAGCTGTGGCTATGCTTCGGCTATGTCTGGCTACATGGCTAGCCAGGGCCGGCTCGCCACTTCGCCGCTAGCTTCTGCGAGCCGGTGGTTAGGCGGGCTGGCCAGGGCTTGGGTAGCCGGCCCTTGGGTTCGCTACACCAAAAGCTATGTTCAGTCCTTAAATAGTTGTTATGGGAATGCCGTCTGCCGATCCAACTCTGCATCCATTTGCAATCAATTTTGTTTGCCAAGACATTATGCCCAACCAGTGGCGCTCAACCGCCGCCTCCTTTCTCATGTCTGTAATAATTGATACTGGAAATACTGTAATACAAAGGAGGGTCGAGGTAGCCAGAGGGGCTGGCTATCTGTGGTGAGCATAGGCTAGCTGTGGCGAGGTGCCGCTAGGTGCCGCTAGCGCGGCTAACCAGATGTGGCTTGGCCGGCTAGCCACATGTAGCCGGCTAGGTCCGGCGAGGCGGTGCGTGGCTAGAACCGCTCTGAACGCAGTGAATCGGTTTTGAATTATTTAAGCGTGGGAGAATAGGATAATTGAAAACCGCCTGCAGAACCTCCTCTGGAGGAGGTTTTACCAGACGATTCCGATTCTCCTACGGTTCTTCAGTATTTTTATTTGTAGAACCGCCTTCAAAACCGGGTCGATCAAAATTGACGGTCGGTTCTCACACGGTTCTGACGAACTATTTTCCAAAACCGTCTCCAGAACCGACTGAAAAGCCGACCTCAAAACCGCCTGAAAACAGCTACTCTGACTGACCCTAATCAAGGATATTGGACCAAATTAGAGGCAATCCGGGGAAATTACCAACGGAGGCTTTTCCTGATGGACGCATTTCGCGAGGCTGAGATCCTGGAGCGGCAAACTGCCACTCTGGAGCTGGAGACGGTGGAGACGGGGATGGCGAAAATCGCCCAGATTACGCGTAATCTGGCCGTTATCGTCGAGCGACAGGCCGAGGAAATCAGTGCGTCCTGTTCCATTTTTCATTGCAGCATATGTTGAATGGAATCGCCCTCTGCGTAACGGCTTCAGCTTCATGCTCGACGTTGGAAACAACTGCGGGACAGAACAAGGCATCCGGGCCGCTGATCACTCCCACAAAGAACCCCGCTGGAAGTCCGCACAACTATTCTTGCACTTTGCCTCGTGTTGTCCTGTCGCCTCCCAGCTCTACACTTCACCGATGTCGAACGAGACAGCATCGAGCCCCGACGCATCAACCCCAGTCAAGGATGCGCCTGCTCCTTTCTCTGGTGTGGTTGACTCGGACAACGATACCCGTCCCGCAGATTTCATCCTCCGTTCTGGGGACGGCGTGGATTTCCACGTACGGAAGGATATGCTCCAGGTCCTATCCGATTTCTTCCAGGGCATGTTCTCCATGCCCAAGGGAAGCGACCATGACGACATCTGTCGCGACGGGAAGGTCGTGTTGTTGCTCCCGGAATCTGCGAATGTCGTATACGCACTTCTTTGGATCGCCTACCCCCGACAGGCATGGTCAAGGAACCCGCTCGCCGAGTCAGACATCGACAGTATCGCCGATGTTCACGCGGCGGCTAACAAGTACCAGTTCCTGATCGTGGAGCGCTTGGTAAAAGAAATGCTAGAAGGGCCTGTCCTCCTAGACGCACATCCACACCGGCTGTTTGCCATTGCTCGGTTGCGTGGACTTCCTGTGTTGGCTCAGAAAGCTGCATTGCACACATTGAGGTCCCCCGTGTCAGTCTATCCTCTGGCGTTCCCAGAAATGGATCTTCTCCCATGGTCGACTGGCCAGAAGCTGCACGATTTTCATCGCCAGTGTGGTGTAGCGGCATCCAAACAAGTGAAGAAGGCAGCGATTCCGACCTCTACGGGTTCGACTTCGGTACGAGATTGAATTTTTCATGGTGTTGGTCTACCAGAGACGACAGTTCACAGATTAATTTTTACTTGACCAACGGCGAAACGGGAGACGTGTTCATATGGTGGTCCGGTTTAAATTTCGGTGTCCAAGACGTTCACAGCGCTAAATGTTCGCCGCGTTCAATTCTC
This sequence comes from Mycena leptocephala, assembly GCA_029378395.1. Lineage (NCBI taxonomy): Eukaryota > Fungi > Basidiomycota > Agaricomycetes > Agaricales > Mycenaceae > Mycena > Mycena leptocephala. The sequence continues at coordinate 18,351 of JARJLF010000257.1, read as the reverse complement.
AAGAACGGAAACGAAGGCGTCAGACGTGGTCGGTCTACACCGGTACCATGGTTCCGGAGTCACATCGAACAGCTAGCATCTCAGTTGCTTGCATATCCAGCAGCGAACACAGTGGAGGATAAGGCACTCAAAATCGCGCCGACAGAGCGCGCCATCATCGATGGCTGCGACGCGTGTTCGAAACATGCGGATAGCGACCTGGCAAACTTTGCCCGTCGGCTTACGAAGGATGTTGAAGCATTGAATGTCGAACTCTGTAAGTTATATAATCATTGTTTTGTCTTCTCGTTGCTGACGAGGGAACTTTACAAAGTCGAGAGGCTCCTCTGATATCAAACTTGTCCTGTCTTGACAACTTGCCCAATGACCACGTTCCCCGATTCTCCTCTCGACTCTTAGTGTACTTTTCTACTCCGCGGAACGAAGGCAATCGCGACTTGAATATTCACTGCTTGGAACGTACAGGTTCTCAAATACCTATTAAATCAGACCCAGAATTCGGCTCAGTCTTGTACGTGTATCTCACACACAAACGAAAAAGATAGACCAATTCAAAAAATAAAGCAATCGATGCAGTGCTGTAGACGGTCTCATTGCGGGAACAGCGACAGATGCCGTTCACCAAACTCGTGCTCGAGAGGCAGCGGGAGCTAAGGGCTGCCACGGCTAACACGCAACTCGAAGTTAGAAGGTGTTATAACGAGTACGCGCCGGTAAATGTACTGCTTAGCTTATCTGCAACGAAGATGAAAGCCGAGGGTCATCGCCCAGCTACAGGGTCTACGGTAGCTATACGTGTACCCAAATGAACTGACCATATGTGTAGAGGGGTGGTCGTACCCGCTCGTCGCGCATTCTGCTCGAATGGATCAAGTGACTGGTTAACAGGAGGAACCTGCGACGAAAAGACACATAAAAAAAAGGAGTCGGTGTGGCGAAAACCACGAGCAGTGGCGGAACTTATCCGGAGGAACCTACGACGAAAAGACACACATAAAAAAAAGGAGTCGGTGTGGCGAAAAACAGGAGCAGTGGCGGAGCTCATCCACAGACTCCACGAACGTGCCTCAACGATTACAGCGAGCAAGGGTGGTACGCTGTCTATCCCGATACGCAGCGTTTCGAAGCATCTCAAAACAGAGGCGCTTGGAAGGTCGCTGGGGATGAAGGGGCTGGACATAGCACCATCCGCGTGCGAGTCTGGCACGTCTCGCGTGTTTAAATGGCATCCACGGCCGATATCCACTGGTTGGATGGATTTTGCCCGCCAAATAAATAATTGAAACCTGGGACTCGTAGAGCGGCGCGAAATTTCAGTCCAAGGACGAGGAGGAAGGGTGGAGTATGGATTAGCAAACGTACCAAAGAAATGCACGAAACTGAGGATACCGGCATGCAAGGCGGGCGGGATCCAAGGGATGTAAACAAGTTCAAGCACGTTGTTTCCATTCGCGATTGGATAGCCAGTGCACGCCAGGGACGCGCTTCGGCGCCGCTTAATAGCCAGTGTACGTGTTGGACGCGTTTTGGCGCAGATCTGCGCAAAGCATGGAACGCGTCAAGAGCCAAAGTTGAACAGTTGGGGAATATAGAGGCATGGAATTTCCGTGGAAAGAACTAGAAACATGAGGCTCGTAGGTTTAGGCGACGAGGTGGAGAGAGGGATGAATATGAGAGAGAGGCAAGTGACATTTGATGCGCCCGCCGATCAACACAGCCACGCAAGCTCTTTAGACTTGCTTTCGACCTCGTCCATATTTTTGCGCGCCCGAGGCTTGTCAATCCACAAACATCCTAGTCACCAATCGACTTCCCTCATCTGGCGCGGCGGCAGCGAATGGGGCAGACGGTTAGCACTTTATCTACTAGCTTTTGCGCATCCCACTGACTACAAGTATCCAGCATCCTCGCTTCGCATTGGGCTCATCGGAGTCATCCATTCGACTTCCACTCACTTGCGCCATAACCCCCACCATAACCTACGAGTCTCAACGGCCGCCTCCCGTTCATCTCGATGACTGCCTGCCTCATAACTCCATGCGCGACGTCGGTATATCGCCACCGCGCCCACATTTGTTAGAAGCCGGTATAAAAGCGCCGGCACCTCGTGTCCAACACGGGGGCTTGTCACTTCATACCTGCACACTCACTCTCTTGCCACCATGACCAACGAGTCGGCACCCATTCAGGACGCTCCAGCACCCTTCTCCGGCGTCTCTGACCCCGACAGCAACAGCCGTCCCTCGGATTTCATCCTCAGATCCAGCGATGGCGTGGATTTCCATGTGCATCGCGAGATTCTCAAATTTTCGTCCGACTTTTTCGATGACATGTTCGCGATCCCCGGGCCCGGCGATGGCGATCCCAATGGCTTGCGGCGAGATGGCAAACCGGTGCTTCTCATCCCTGAGCCCGAGGTCGTACTGCTCCGATTACTTCGTCTAGCCTACCCAGGAGAGACAGTGGTCCATTACGCGCTTGACCAGGAGGATCTCGACAACTTCGTTTCTGTCTATAAAGCTGCACGCAAATACCAATTTTTCCGTGTGCAGCGCATGCTGAAGGAGATGTTGGACAAATCCGCACTTCTCGATTCGCAGCCGCACCGATTATTTGTCATCGCCCGCCTCTGCGATCTCCGCGAGCTTTCTCAAAAGGCGGCTCTTTCGACTCTCAAATATCCACTCTTCGAAAACATCCCCTCATTTCTCGAAATGAAACTCCTTTCTTGGCAGGATTCATACCCGTTGTACCAGTTTCATCATTTGTGCGGTCGGAAGGGGGGAGAAATTGCGGTGAATGCTATGGCAGACCGGCCAAACACAAATGAATGGCTCCTGAATGAAGATATCGACAAAATCTTTGTTTGGTGGAGATATTACACTCACAGTTCGCAATGTGATGAGAACTGTAGAGAACACTGGACCTACCGCGGCGAGAGGGTTCGCACCGGCTCAAATGTACCGGCACCTGGTTCACGAACCATTTAGCTCGAGTTGCGGGACAACTTCGTTTATCTCCTTCCCGGGCCACAGCGGAGAGAGAGGTACACAGTGTCGCGTCGGCCGAGTGTTTGATCATTCAGGAATGTCCTGGTTGCTCCAAGAGTTCAGAAACGGATCTTGCCCATCTGGCGCATCGACTGGCAGAGAAAATTGATCTATCAAATAAGCGGCTCGGCGAGCGGTTCCTCTTTCAGTACGCTCGCCCACTGATGAACATCTTCCACTTTTCGAAGCCGAAGAAACCTTCCGATGATTCACTTTTAGGAGATCTTTTCGATTTCAGGCTCCAGATGATTCACCACTCCATGTAAATCGACGCTATTAGATTCTACTTCATACAACTTTATCAAACTCGAACCATGAAAACCATGGACGGGGTTTTTAGGTTCGCTTTGTCCCTCTGATGGGTAAATCATTCCTTACCACAATTAACTGTATTCCTTGAGATCCACGTCGGATAACACCAACTGGGAGCATTCAAGAGATTACCGTAAGAAGAACTACATTCTTTTCGCCAATGGCGTTCCCCTCCTTCTCTGATGAGATATCGCCATTCCTTTTCACAACGTCTGTTGGGGCTTTCATCTCCTCCAGTCTGGCCAGTGATTTCAGATGAGCACCAACAAGTCTGGCGTCGATGTCGGCAACGTACGGAGCCTGCAATGACTTTTCAAAAAGTGGGCGCGCGGCTGTCCAAAGGTCTATTGCGCGCACGAACTCTGCCTGCTTTTCCGCCAGACCCCCCAAACGCAACATACACTGGGCCCTGTCACAATGAACATCCATTGCCGTGAACCCCTCCAGCGCCAAAGTAAAGAGACTGTGTGCGGTATTTTCGTCGCCCTCCAACAATGACATCTCTCCCAGGCAACGGAGTGCTTTGTACAGTGGGAGGATCGATTTCGTTTTGTGCACTCGGATGAAATATATCACCGCCCACGAGAAATCAGGGATTTGAGAAGGCCAGCGGCTGGCATCGGCGAGCTTTTCCAAGGCGAACAACAGCACTTCTTCGGTGTTACCCCAAGATTACCGTACACATTCTCGGAAGAGGGTACTGGCACCAGAAAAATCCCTCTCCCGCAGCAGAAGGTCTGCCTCGATCATGTCGCAATATATCGGACCCCGCTGCATTTTGAGTTCTGCGTATATGTTTCTCGTCTTTCCAAGTGCGGCGCGTACGTCGTCTGCGGGGTTGCCAATCGCAGCACCGATCGCGGTGGAACCTAACATGGCCAAGGCGTAGTTGTGGGGATCCTGTTCCGCCATCGGAGGTTGAAGCATCTGGTTGATTATTTCCTTTGCCTCGGTATATTCTGTTTTGTCGCCATAATTTTGTAGCAGCTGACAGCCGATACAATGGTCCAAGAGGCCGCCATCCAAGCCACAAAGTCGGAGTAGCTCCTTTGCCCGGATCAGCATGGAGATTCGTTCAGCGAAGTTCGCGTTGGCTGTAGAGAACATTTCCACGTGCCACAAGGCATGGGCCTCCTTGTAGAAATCCCCAGACATTTTGGCGAGCCCCTCAGCCTCGCAGGCGTGGTCGTAGGCTGTGGAGAAATCCCCCAGAAACGATGCGATACCGGCACTGGTGAGCAGCACAGCACCAATGAGATTGGGTTTTCCGCAGGATCTCGCCAGCTTCATTGCCTTCTCCATGAATTGACTGCTTGAAGCAGGATCATTCTTGGAATAGAAATAGTAATATCCAGCCAAACGGTATAACTGAGCTGTGACGCGGATTAGCGACAATGAAATAAATGCATTATTCAAGTTTGAACTCATCGAGGACAGTATCATCCAAGTTTCCATTCGAGAGGTGAGATAGAACTTGTGTGATCGTCGCTTCTGGATCGGAGAGCGGGTAATGACCAGGGGACTGACTGTAGCGCTTCCGTGGCAAATTGGACCTCAAGCAGAGGTTTGCAAAGCTGCGCGACGATGGGTGTCATCCGATTCATCAATTCTGTGCGCCCGTGCCCGTGTAGCCTTCTGAAATTGGCCAAAGCAATCGTACAACTGAGCGTCCGCTCCAGATCCGGATTTTATGCATCCAAGCCATGCATCAGCACATGGTGGATGTTACCGAGATTCCAGGCTATCTCTCTCTCTCGTCCAGCCATTTTAGCGGTACCACAGGCGATCTGAGAGATGTTCAATATCCCGTAGAAGTAGGTCCGAAGTGGACGGATGAGAGATGCTGAGGGAGTATGAACTTGCTGAATGTGTTCCCGAATAGGCGCGAGGCACTTCAGCCGCTTGTTGTCGTCCAGGTATGCCAACGCTGTTCCAAGAAACACTGATTTGCAGGCGAGAATATTCTGGATGAGAACTAGGCTTTGCACCAGATCTCCATCCAAAATCCCGTCAGGGAGAATTGAGAGAACCGCTAACAAATCTTTGGCACCGGGGAGAGAGGCGATTCGCGGGCTAGAGAGTGAAACTTCGATGGAGGCGTCGAGACTGGATTGTTTGTCGTGACCCTCTGAGAGAAGAGAGGTTCTCTCTGTCTCCCATCGGGCCAGCACATTTGAACAACCCTCATAATCTGCGAGATGGGTAATCAAATCCACCGCCAGCGGAATGTTATCTGTCAGGCGAGGAAGTTTGTCCAGATCCTGGGGATTTGGCGACTCGTGTACAATCTCCATGAACGTTTGCCGTGCTGCATCATCTGAGAATGGTTTCAAGGGCGATAAAAACGGATGAGTCCATCCGACCCTGCGTGGTCTTTCCGCGCCCCGCATGGTAATCTAGTCGTAATGAATAAAGAAAGGTGACTAAGAGGACAGAACACGCACAATTAAAGCGAGATGCGGAATATCGATAAGGCGGGATAGAAACTCTTCCACATTGGATCGTGACGTTGTAGGCTCCCAGGAGGTTTCCAAATTGTCTAAAATGAGGAGGCAAGACCGCCCTCTTGCAAAGTATTGGACGACTGGCTTCGTCATATCCCTTCCCGGTTTCAAACCGATATATGCCCCGATGAGTTCTGCAAGCTCAAGCCGGTTGTGGCGGAATGAGTAGCCACAAAAAGCCGGGATTCATATTTGGCCACAACGTCGGGATGATGCAACACCGCACGGGCGAGGCTGGTTTTCCCCATCCCTTCCCCACCAAGAATTGAAACCCGGGCAGATTCCTGGAGTATATTCAAGACTGCTTCTAGTTCGATTTCGCGGCCGTCGAATATCTTTGGAGTCGCTGGTAACAGTGACAGTGAGTTGGAGCTATCCCGACTGAATCAGATCTTCGCGCAATGTCATACTCAGACGTTTGAAACATACCTGGTTCCTGAGAGAGTGGTTCTCTAGGGGGCACGTTATTTTGAGGCGAGCCGTGGTGAATGAACATACCAATGACGATCCTTCCGAGATCGTATTGTCTGAAAGGGTGGTAATAAATTCCAACACTTCTTCATGATCCTTTCCATCTGCACTTTCATTTGATCCATGTTGGTCGACATTCCGACTCCATCCTGGACCTAGAATTCGATGTGAATATTGTTCATGCGAAGTTCTATGGCAGAAAGTTGAAACCTTGAAGACCTTCTGAGCATGGTTCAGCTCATCGCGACATTCACTGAGAAGAGTGTTGAGTCGGTTTTGCCGAAAGAACTTCTTGAATTTGAATCCTTCTTGTTGTGCCTCTATAAAAGTATATATTTTATGGAGCGTCCTGGGAACCCATTCAGTAATCGACATCCATGAAATGCCACTGAAACATGTTCAGTAAATTGGCCAAGATGGTCCAATGCTTCTGGTCCCGGGCTTCCCGCGACTGTGATTTCACATGAAGGCAGAGGATAACACATAGAAGACCATGAATATCCTCCATGAAGTGGATACATTCCTCTCTGTTCCGTTTCACATTCTGAGGACAGACGTCAGAATTTGCCGCATGAATAAATTTTGTACTCACTTGGACCAATGCAATCAAGGAGGAGGTCATGTTTGAAATGGTCGGCAGGAATGGTGTTCCACAGGCATCAACGAGCTCATTGATGATTGGCAAAACGGAATCCACGCAGGTCACAATGTTGCTCAGGTGGATTTCAGCCACGGTGGGTGGGCGTGGCATGTTGGGAGGGGGTGTTAGCGAATTGGCCCGGAGGCCGACTTAAAAACTAGCGGCCGCCATTTCAGCCTGAAATGCAAACGCGAGGCCAAAAAAATCTCACACACATCACGAAACGGGCTCGTTCGGGGAGCGTGTTGCTGATATACAGGACTGAAGTCGTTTTCGGAATTTCTACTCTCCGAGATGCCCGCTCGGGGCTTGAAGCCTGGGGCTGAGATTGTTGTTCTAAACATCTATCAAATCCTCTGTAACCACGACCGTTCCGTCGCTGAGCTCCTTGGCAGCAGCACCAGTAGGCACAAGGTCGGGATGGTAAATGCCTTGAGTAGCCGCAAGCCACGCAAACCGAGACTCGGGATTGGAAAGCAAAACTTTGGGATGGTCGAACTCGGCCACGCAACCGCTGTCCAAGACGAGAATCTGGGTGGACGGCGTGAAGGACATGAATCAACGACTTTAAGCGTACGCACCTTGTCATAATTGACGATGGTTGCTGGAAGATAAAAGGCGGTTAGAAAGGTACGCAATATAAACTGCAGATCGAACACACATATGCGATGAGCAATGGCCACAACAGTAAGCCCTTCCATCTGAGTATCGACCACATGGCGGATTTTCTCATCTGTACCGTGATCCATGCTGGTGTTGCAAAGAACTCAGCGATTCTTTTTAAAGGATGCAGCTCGCTCACCTTGAGGTTGACTCATCGAGGACAATGATCTTCTTTTGCCTCAACAACGCTCGGGGGAGGGAGAGTAGTTGCCTTTGACCTTTCGAGAAGCTTTCTTCATCAACAGCCAAGTGATCGAGTTTATTGTCCTGTATGCCGGCTTTCTATAAGCCGCGACAAGGCTAGGTGATGGGCTACATACCAGAGCGGACACTGCATCGTACATCTCGACGAGCTTGAGAGTTTCCCAAATCTCGGAATCGGTGTACGCGTTAGTGACATCGAGGTTTTCGCGGATGGATCCGTGCCACAAGAACGGGTCTTGGGTGACGATACTGGAAAAGAAATCCAAATCGGATGGATGATGCGATTGCAGTGATGGACACACCTCATGGAGTCACGAAGGTGATTCAGAGGGACTGTTGAAATATCTACGCCATCAATGTCAATTTTGCCCGTGACGAGGTGCTGATTCGAGTCTACGGAATCGCTGAACGTGATGTGAGAAATACGGTTTCAAGCTCCGAGAGAGGTACTTACCTTGCTCGTGGTGAGATAGCATCTCAAAAAAATATACACAAAAGACTGCGAGAAAGGGAAGGGCGAAAGCGAGGAGTGACGTCGCAATCGTGACGAATACAAAGGTTCCTAAAGCGCCGAGGACGTTCATAGAAAAGTTGAGGCAAGCATACGGGAATTCCCGATGGTGAAAAAGCAGGGGCGTTAATTTCTATTTCTGAGTCTGGCTTGTGGGAGACTACCTGATCCGCGACTTGTATGTCTTGAGAGAATCTTGAACCGTTTTTTTTAGTATGATCGGCGACGACAGGACACTTCATACCGATTCAAAAATTTCCCGAGAGAGCTTTGGGTGATCCACGAAATTGGAGACCCCATGAGAGCGAACAAGCCACAGGCCCGAACAATACCTGTGCACCGAATGTAAAACGCGTACACACTGCTTCTCGAGCCCTGTTCATTAGCCCAAATTAGCTCCTCGTCCTCGCCCTCCTCAGTAACGACTGTGGCTGCCGGTGTGCTCTTCTTGACCTCCACACGACCGACTCCAATGTCACTTTCTTCCCGTGCGATGGAAGCCAACGCGAACATCGCGCCGGCATCCCGCACCTCCTCGAACGAGCCAAGATGTGTGATCGTTCCTGCGTCCATGACGATGACCTTGTCGGCGCTCGGGAGGTGGTGGACCTTGTGCACGACGAGCACCGTGGTCTGTGTTCAAGCACTCATCAGCTGCCAGCGACTTTACATTCAATCGAGAATGAGAACCAACCTTTCCCCGAAGCATCCCATCCTAGTTACATTACATATATTACACCCCCACCTGTAGTAACTTGCTTATACCTTGGCCATACCTTGCTCAATTGCTTAGGTCTCTTCAGATTTGGAATTTCAAAACTTTGTATTTTCTACTAGTCCAAGGATTGTGGAAATCAGCCAAGATTTGAGCAAGATACGAGGCCAACTACAGAAAGAGGGGTTGTCGTAGCAGGAATGTTACTAGTTTAACTTTCAAACTGGTATGCAAAAACATCTCATGTCGTTGTAGAATATTGAATGCAATAAATGAAAACGAAGGATGCTCTTGAAATCTCCGATCAGAGAAGTTCAAAAGGTGCTTGACGTGCCGTTTGAGGGACACAGGTACACTTCGTCTGGAGTCGTTTAGCCCACCAATGGCATAAGGAAACAGAGTAGGGCAAGGCATTCTTTTGAGGGTATCAAGTCGGAGGTACTGGGTGTGTCAGACCGCCACCTGTTTGAAAATCCCCCCAGGGCGTTGTTTTTCCGGAGGTTTGTGCAAGGAATTTGGTGGGTGGCCCTCGATGAAAAATGTGTATCAGAGGGGTAGAACCCACCCCCAAAATTTTGGGGTTGATTGAATAACATCTGGGTTCACACCAAATATTCAGGACACCCTCCCTTTTGAGGCTGTTCATATTACTAGGATTGGCGCACGCGGACGTGGGGAGTCGAACCCCACAACTGCTTCAATTTACCGCTTGAGAGACATTTTACAGAGGGCAGCGGTGCGCCATGCGCGACGTCCGCGTTGCTTTCTCTGCATTTGGCTCTTAGTAAGTGAGTTACATAGATTTTATTTTATTGGTATTGTGTTGCGCTAACAAAAACCATGGTTCGAGGGCCAGAAGGATAGTTTGAACGACGAAAAACCATAGTTCGATGTGGAGGTAACGTCCGCGTTCGGACTACTCAGTGGACTCCGAGGTAAGTTGCCTACATTTCATTTGATTGTGCGTCGCTAACGGAAGAAAAAGTGGCTCAAGTGGCAAGGGGACGTGGGGAGTCGATCCCCGACTGACTGCTTGCTTCATTAAACTCGAGCTGTTGCACACAGTGCAGCGGTGCGCGACGCACAACGTCCGCTGTCTTGTTACAATTCGGCCGCTGGTAAGTTGACTAGGTTTTATTTAGTTGCATTATGTCGCGCCAACGAAAAAAGTCTAGGCCGCGCGACGTTCACGGCCGATTACTCCAAGAGGTGATTGATCTCTGGATCGTTCAATATGATTAAGTAAGCTGATGATCACTCGGTGATGGCCGAGAGGTCTTTACATTCGTCACTCACTGTGCCAGAAGTAATAGTTTCATCGTAGAATAGTTACAGATGCACTTTATGTATCACTACTAAATAGTTTGAGCTCTTGTTGTCTATGAGCATTGAAGTGTGAAATGTGATGAGAAATGATGCAGTGATGGTAAGTTGAGTCGAGTTGGATTTCTGAGCCATACATGCTATGTGACAGTACTAGACAATCTGGCATGTGGCTTTGGTAACTACGGGTATATGGCAAATTAACAAAGCTGAGTGAATGGAACGACAGCACAGTAAAAGTAGAGCAATTGATGGGATTTCCTTTTCTGGGGGGGGGGGGAGGGGTCGTGGGAACGTATTGGCTGATCCAGAGATCGCTCACCTCTTGGATTACTCCGTTGACTGCGAGGTAAGCTGGCTAGATTTTTTAGTTGCATTCTATCACCCTAACGCAGGAAAAACGTAGCTGATGTGCTGGTAGTCAAACGGACGTGGGGAGTGTGGTACGCCTTAGGGGTCGTACTGCTATTTGCAAAGCATCCCTCCGCACTCAACCTGTTTTCCACCATTTTGAAATTCTGGAACTGCAGGCATCGATGCGACAACGGACCGATTTAGCATTCTCACAATTTCTTATGGGAGGATAGACAAGCTTGCCGAGTCGATCCGTTGTCTTGTGAGAGGAGTGACAGGTGGCGGTGCGCATTCTCTCCTTTCGATCCACCACCACCGACACTCCGAATATCCTCAACAGAGGTTTTCCGATCATTGTACTGGGTCGCCAAAAGGGGAAAATGGCCAAAAAGAATGCGGAAAAGGAAGGGATGCAGGAATTTCATTGAACTTCGAGGAGAACGACGTCAGCACCTCGGAGTTTAGAAACCATATGTTTTCTCAGTTTGTAATTTCTTTGTACTTGTGTTGTTCATTTCTGCCGGATATAAAATAAAATAAGGGGTGCAATGTAAAGGTTTTTCACTACATAAGAACAGTATGGATAAATCGATTGAAGAATTATACACAACGATACCAGGATAAATAAAGTATGAGACCAGGGACTGGGAGACACCTTGTGACAATGGTCTTGATTCTGTAATAACAAGGATGGTCGCAGGTACAAAAGGTACGGCGAGTGCGCCATTGAATTTCCTGCAGCCCCCGCAGGACTTCATGTGACAGATGGAAAACAGTTATTGAATTGCTTGTTGGCGTTGATGCCCACAAGCGTCCGTAGCTGTATCCTGAGTGGGAATGGCAAGCCTGAGGTTGGTACCTAAGCTGTTTGCAAGCTTCCTGGCCAGAGGGCAACACTAATATGAACGATAAAAAGAAGAGCCATACATTGCACGCCTTTTCCGGCCCAAAATTGACCCGTTGCTCGCGGTTTGTTCGCAGTAGAATTCCATTTCTGATGCCAATTCATGTCTGCATTCCAGATAACCGGGGAAATGAAATGTGCATGAAGCAAACAAGCCCAGAGTAATTAATTTGAAGAATATTTACGATGGATGGAGCACAACAAGGCGCCGCCAGAGCCTACAGAATTTGTGGAGCCAGGAGAATGACATGCGACGCGTATCAAGTGCAAATTTCCGTGTTTTGGGTATTGTTTTAGATGGTAGTATATACCCGCAGTGTCCTACGATGCCCAAGGCAAAGATACACTCAGTAGAGGTCAAAGGAGCGGAAGAGCTTGTTAAGTGTGATGTTACTGTCACGTCACACTTAACGGCTTTTTTGGCAGGGAACGACTTCGATGGATCCTATAGCCCATGCACTTAAAATTTCAAAATTTTCTTTTGGACTTGGATTTGAATAAGTGTTTCATGTCTCTGTAAATATTTTGGATGCCTAATTCAACCTTTCAGGTGCAGAATAATGGCCGCCAGTTGTGGTGACGCTAGTGGCTGTGCACATAACGGTTATGTGGACCCAGCTGATCCGTCGGTAAACCTCAACAGAACCCTCTATTTTCGCATATCATTTCTCATCCCACCATGGTTTACTTCGAAAAAATCCCAGCTCTTGAAGCCGCAACTCCGGTTAGCTGCCAATACCTTTGAAATTGGCGACGATTATTCGAACAATTCTGTCAACCTCGACCGCTTATGCCATACACAATGCCTCAATGAATTTATCAATTTTGTGTTTCCCTGCAGCATACTTTCTGATCCAGCTGCTTGCATCTCACGGGCCATCCTGAGCCCTTACAATATATTTATTGATGAGTTCATGATGAGTTCAACACGGCAGTCTTGCAAAATGTCCCAGGAGAGTCACATTGCTACGTTAGCAACGACTCCATAGAAACTGAAGCCAACTCCAATGAGAGTGTTTTTTCCGACCCGAGTTCTTAAATTCTCTTCAAGAACCCGGGATACCCCCACATGAATTGGTTCTGAAGAAGGGAGCGATCTGTGGACTCACCAGGAATTTCGACGCTTCTTGAGGTTTGACGAAGAATACCAGAGTTCTAATACGAAACCTCCTACGCCACACAGTTGAAGTTGAAACCATTTCCTCGGTAGTAGCTGGAATTACTGTGGACCCTGTATGTCTCCTCTCACAATATGTGCCTCACTAATCTACTGCCATAATTTAGATACGACTTCATATTCCTCGCATTAATTGTCATTTCCGACCCCACGGGTTTGATTTCACAGTCCATCGCAAACAAGTCCCCCTTGCTCTATGCTATGCAATCACGTTCAATGGATGTCAAGGCCTAACAGTACAAAAATTAGGACTCGACTTGCGACGAGAGGTATTTTCACATGGACAACTTTACTCAGCGATGACACGAGTTCCTGGCTCAAAGAATGTGTTAATTCTCAAGCATGAAGGGGATTCATCCCCATCGACAACCAATATTGTTTGGGAAGAACTTCTTTTGTAAATGTACATAGGATAATACATAACAAATTCTACCTTCAAAAAGGGGGTGACCAGCCCGCGAAGCGGACTGGCAACCGCTTGTAACTTATAGTGAGAAATTTTTTCAGCCTCGGCCAGACCCCCCCCCCTCCCCACGTCCGATATTTTAATTTTTCCTTGCCTCTAAACTCACACTAAACGGTCTGATTGAGTTCATTATTTCAGTTTTGTTACTACATCGGCTATGGCAGTAAACCGTCACGATGGCTATTCGTACACACACTGAACAGAGAGCGAGTGAGAATCCGAATCGAACCTCCCTCTTCCTCAGGCCCTATTGCCCTTCGACTGCAGGTCCCCCAGAAAAGCGACGCTATTCACATGAAGCTCCATTTCGGCCGTCGCTTCTTTCATCAACTCTTTAACAGTCTGATCCGTGCACAACTGCAAAAAAATCATTGTCGGACGGCAACTTGAAATAGGGATTCGGAAGGCGCCCACCTCGATGACATCCTCCTGGGACTACGGACGGGCGATGAGTAGGTGAAAGCGACAGGAGTTCAACATGCCTTGGATTCGGTCACGAGAACGACCGCAGGCTCGGGCACTGGGAGCCCCAATCCTCTGAGCATGGCATCGGTGCCTCGAACGCTCGTGTCCATGGTGCTTGGCAGATACTGATGGTAACATGGCTATAAGAGCTGTCGGTGTTATGCAGTGCGGATACGGACCATCACATGTTTCTGGAAAGTCTTTTGCGAGTTCGGCATTGCAAGAAGCCTGTCCACGAAGCCGCCGAGTTTGTGCGAGAATTCCTCCCGGGAGAAGCGAGACTGAGCTTTGAGTATCCAGACAGACCGGACAGGGTTGACTGATTCTATACCCTCGATTTTGGTGACGACATCGGTGAAGAATGTCTGAGAACTGCTGCAGAAGCCGAATTCTTTCTCTCCTTCCATGACCAGTCTTGACCATTCTGGATCCGCCAAGACCTGTGGGCGTTATCATAAATGGAGAATTACTGCATAAAACCCGCCGCACTTCGGCCCAATGGTCGGTCGTCTGCCAGAATGAAGGGCGTTCAAAGACGGTACACGTTTTAAGAAGATCAGTCACCACACACCTCACACTCCGCAACGGTAAGGACATGGGGCTGTGGCTCGGAAAACCCAATCGCGCGTATACTCGCGTCAAACAAAGAAGGCATCGGGACGATCTGGCGGAGAGTCAGGTATGGGTAATCTTCGAACGCAAAATCGCAACATACGAGGTCCCATTTCAGGACATTCTTCTTGCAAACGGGGAGCGCCATCAAGGCATCCAGTAGAGCCCCCATCTTGGCCTCGAAGACCTCCTTCGAGAGGTGAGGGGGCACTTCGCGGACTCCAATGATAGTGACGCGATCTTGGCTGTTAGAGGCGGGCATGGGAGATGAGTGCGGCACTTGGTGGGTCCGGTCGTCTCCTTATCTAGCACGCAACATTCCCAAGGTTATTAGGCAGGATTGGGATCGTGGCCGTCGCGCGAGAGTTTTGTGCCCAAGAATATCGTTAAGCCATATGACCGAATCGGGCAATGTTCCAAATATTGAACAAGATTCCCACGCGGGAGTTTTGTCTCTCGAAATACGGCCAACCCATATTGTTTCGAAAATAAACGGTAGGGGGATCTCCGGCTACTAGGAGGGGGAGGAGAGAACTTTAAACTCTACAAGAGCCATCACCAAAACCGGAAATATCTGGGATGCCCAGATTTGGCAAGTCCGGCCAGGCGGTGTTTCCATCACGTTAGACATCAGCGCCTGGCCCGCTGTTGCCTTGTATTGGCAATACCTGGCCAGGTATTCCTTTTCCAAGCTGATTCAAGGCTTGTGAAAGTACACAATCCTGTGATTTTAATGCCATCCCATGTAAGAATGCCCCGCATCCTGCCAAGAATTAGTAGAATAACTTCCAACTATAAGCTTGTCGTGAAAATGGTGTATGCCAGTCAACCTCATTCAACGGGATTTAGAGCCCAACAACAGCCGAAGATTCACACTGCGGGCAAGAGCCGTGGGCGTGGATTCAAGGCGTTTGAAGGGCGTGTGACTGACATTTGCCACGGCGTTTGCCACGGCGTTGCACTGGCGTTGCACCAGCAATCAATGTCGGCATTCGGCCCGCGTCCCAAAATATCCGAAGCATTGGATCGCATCAGCCACATCTTCCTCTCTGCCACCATCGTCTCACCTTTCGACAACTCTCTTACGACTTTCATATTTGACCTACTGCCAGAAACTCCTCCCATGACTCTGGCTGCCCTCGGTGCAACATCTGTGTTCTTGCTGCGGCAGTCACTCCAAGTCTCCAACTCGCCGAGCCATCGATGATTGTTGTGGGCTAGGGCCATGAACACAGCTGTCCATGCATTGACAAGTGCTATTGTGTACTCTGCACTCCATGGATTGCTGTGATGGCTGCGTAGCTGCAACCACTGGCCTAATTTTCCAGTACGCCTCCCCTGTTCCTGCCTCGAGGCAAACAGATCAATGATCGGACTTCAATTAATTATCCTCTTTCATCCCGCCTCGTCTTTCATCTAGTTCTTTTCATCGCATACCTCCATGGCAGGCCCACGAAACACCACGAGTTCTCCCAAGAAACGAAGGACCAAAGTCAACTTCGGCGCTAACAGTAAATCGGGCGGCAAACGTAAAGCCAGCGCCACCGCGGATCCTGCCTCTGGAACCTCTTCGCAAAAGAGGGCTCGTACGGATGGTGCCTCGGGATCTACGAGCACAGGAGCTTCCACCTCCACTGGTATGTACCACAAATCCGGGAGATGCAGAGCCCGCTAACACGTCGGGCACTTCCACAGGTGCGAACGATACAAATACAAATGACACGACTACCGAGACCACCCCGGCCAAGAAGCGCGTGAGAAATAGGCACGGTATTAGTCCGACGGAAGTTGACAAGGAGGCCAAGCGGACCCAGGTGCGTTTTACCTTTGTTCTTTCGAAAGATTGAGTAATTAATTAAATTAAAATTACAGAGAGCACTGCAGCGTGTCATCAGAGCACTGTGCGGTCTCCTTACCTCGAAAGATGTACTTCCTTCCGCCATCGAGGCACAGAAACACTACGACAAGCGTTTCGACGAGGTGGACGACTATCGTGCTCACATGCAAAGCCTGGTCGATGAGTCGAGGACTGCCGTCCAGGAGGGGACAGACCTTGCAACAAAGCTCATCCGAGACGCAAAACGAATTTCTGGTCCTATTGCCAACGACATCGCCCGCATTCCACAGGGCCATCTTGCGACCGTGTTCACTATGGTTCTGAAGGCTGGTCTGAAGGGCTTTTGTCCTGATCTTGAGGGACCTGCGTACTCGGCGTACAACCAGCTTCATCGTCACATAGCAGTATCTGGCTTCCAATTTCTCTCCTCTTCCTATGCTCTTGCGGCTCTGGATGTCAACACCAGGATATCTGATAACACGAGCCTTATGGGTGAGATGTACGATAACTACGTGTACGGAACACTGGCCCAGAAGACCAGGATCGAGAGACGTAGCCCCGGCGGTCTCAGCAAAGCGCTCATTCAGAGCGCCGAGTACAAGGCCCGAACCCGGGTGCGTCTATTTTGTCTTTCACCTCCTGGTTTTTTGTTCGCTAGTTCTCACAAGACGTTTTTAGGTGGCTAAAGTTCGGTTTGACACAGCTGTTAGACTTGAGTTCCGCAAACCCGTGTTGCGTATGGCTCATGTCAAGGAAGCTCACTCCGATGATGAGCACACTTCGGAGGGAGAGGTACGCCGAGGCAATCCAAAAATTGATGGATAATATTACAGGGAGCCTAAGACTCGAGTTCGTGTCGACCCGCCTCTCCCTGCTTCTGAGATTGGGGTGATTTTGCCGCCGGACGTTCCAGTGGATTTCTTTACCCCCGAGTTTTACAATGCGCTTACTTTGAAGGAACGCGCCCGATACATGAACACCGGTGTGGCATTCCCCCTGGAAGACATTGCTTTCGACGAGGCGTACGGAGACTGGAAGTACATGGGCAAGGCCGAATTCATGGCAATGTATGGGAATGATGTTCTGGAGTTCTACAATGTCCCAACACCGGAGGAGATGGAAGGGATCCCGGATTCTGATGTTGATGAGGGGGAAGACGTGGAGATTGATCTCGAAGATACAGACGAGGAAAATGAGCGCGAGGAGATGGAGGTCGACGAGGAGCTTGGAGAATGAGTGGTCTTTGTTATGTTTTAGATTTTTCTATCATTCATAGAGTCTGTTTGCGAGTCTGTTCAATAGAGGTGATTTGAGTCTTGACATCTTCTACGACGACGAACATAAGGAAAATTTCATTGAGACACGAGCTAAGATACATGCTACGAAAGGACTGAACCAGAGAATACATAGGTGAGCTACACTAGTGCTGCAGGGACGAGGGTGAGCATGTGCCCTATGCCGGTGTATAAGGACACACATGGAAGTGTGTACGTGCATGATCGTGCAGTCGCACAGTAGTTGTGTATGGGTTCCTGCCGATGCTCCTGTGCGACGGTCACAACACAGGACATGGTGTGCGCTCTTGCGGTCTGGCGTGCGTGGAACGTGGTGGTGATCCCAAGTTTTACCGGCTCGAACGCAATCGGCTCCGGGTGTGCATGATGGCGGCGGGCCTGCTTTGGCATGATCCCGACCCAGTAGCGCCGCGTGTGCGCGCGTTTGGCGCCGGGCGGGCAAAAACACAACAGGCCCCTCTGGGGTACACCCTGGGGACGAGGCTAGCGCTGGAGATCGAGGGATTAGAGGAAGGATTGGGCTCACAATTCATACATTGCCGCTGAGCCCGCCTTGGCGGGATCCCGACGCGGTAGCACCGCGCGTGCACGCGTTCGACAGCGGGCGGGCAAAAACGCACAACGCCCCTCTGGGGCATATCCTGTGGAAGAGGTTAGGGCTGGGCATCAAGAAGTTCGAGCAAGGGTTGGGCTCACGGCACATGCATCGCTGCTGAGCCTGATTTGGCGGGATCCCGACGTGGTAGCGCCGCGCGTGTGTGCATTTGGTGGCAGGCAGGCGAAAACACACGATGCCGCTCTGAGGCACATCCTGGGGGAATATGGTAGGGCCTGCGATCAAGAGATTT